>SJYW01008570.1:698236-711754 GCA_006410735.1 Raphicerus campestris
CATGTATCTTTTTCAGAGTTGCTCTTTCCCTTGAGAATACACATCACTCAGGACTCTGACACTTTCAGATCTATTCATGACCTTCTTCTTTCTAAAAACCCAAACTCACTTTCTAAAAGCCCAAATTCAGTCACAGTTCAGTTCAGCTCAGTCGTGTCCAACTCTTTGCGACCCCCTGGACTGTAGCACACCAGGCTTTCCTGTCCATCACCAACTCCTGCAGCTTGCTCAAACTCATCTCCATCGAGTCAATTATGCCATCCAACCATCTCATCCTCTGTCTTCCCCTTCTCCTCCTGCCATCAATCTTTCCCAGCATAAGGGACTTTTCCACTGAGTTAGCTCTTTGCATCAAGTGACCAAGGTATTGGAGCTTCAATATCAGTCATTAAAATGAATATTCAGGACTGATTTCCTTTAAAATGGACTGGTTTGATCTCCTTGCAGTCCAAGGGACTCTCAAAAGTCTTCTTGTGTATACCTGTGGTGGATTCATGTTGATGTATGACAAAACCAATACAATGTTGTAAAGTAATTAACTACCAATTAAAATAAATAAGTTTATATTAAAAATAAAAATTAATAAATAAATAAACAACAAAAAAGATAATCTTATGGAGGCTTTTGGCAAAATCTGGAGTAAGGGAGCTTATGGAAATATCAAATAAAGTTTGTTTTTAAAATCTAAAAAAAAAAAGTCTTCTCCAAACCAAAAGCATCAATTCTGTACTCAGCTTTCTTTATGGTCCAACTCTCACATCCATACATGACTACTAGAAAAACCATACCTTTGATTATACAGACCTTTGTCAGCAAAGTAATGTCTCTGCTTTTTAATATACTGTCTAGGTTGATCATAGCTTTTCTTCCAAGGAGCAAGTGTCTTTTAATTTCATGGCTGCAGTCACCATCTGCAGTGATTTTGGAGCCCAAGAAAATAAAGTCTCACTGTTTCCACTGTTCCGCCATCTATCTGCCATGAAGTGCTGGGACCAGTTGCCATGATCTTTGTTTTTGAATGCTGAGTGTTACGCCAGCTTTTTCACTCTCCTCTTTCACTTTAATCAATAGGCTTTTTAGTTTCTCTTCACTTTCTGCCATAATGGTGGTGTCATCTGCATAAACTCACTTTATTTAGTAGTTATTTTCAATGGCCATGATTCTTGAAAGTAAGATAGTTGAATGTTTTCCTTCAAAGATACCTAGATATCAGATTAAAACAAACTCAACTGTCAAAAATTCATAATACTTCTGTTTAATAGCCTCGCATGTTTTCTGGGTTATTGCTGGACTTCCCTATTAGCTCAGCTGGCAAAGAATCCACCTGCAATATAGGAGACCCCAGTTCAATTCTAAGTTGGGAAGATCCCCTGGAGAAGGGATAGGCTACCCAATCCAGTATTTTGGGGCTTCTCTGATGACTTAGATGGTAAAGAATCTGCCTGCAGTGAGGAGACCTTTGTTCAGTCCCTGGGTGGGAAAGATCCCCTGGAGGAGGACATGGCAACCCACTACAGTATTCTTACCTGGAGACTCCCCATGGACAGAGGTCCCTGGCAGGCTACTGTCTATGTGGTTGCAAAGAGTCAGACGCAACTGGGCAACTAAGCACAGCACAGGCTATTTATATTATTATTGATAGGTTAAGCATTGCAATGAGTATTTATATTGCAGTGCAGAAATGTAAAAAGTCCTCACTGTATGTTGAGCTCTGAGTGTCTTAATCATCACTATCATGCCTGTTATTTATCATCATCACTACACTTTTGAAGGGAAAGCTGGTAGGTACACAACATGTTTTATGTTTTAGTTGTATAGATGTGCATTTTCTCCAAAAACAGGTTCTGTGGCATTTATTCAAAGTACCTCAGAGTTCTGACCATAGACATGGATTTTTAACATGGTAGGTTACAGAGCTGGTTACAGAGCTAAGGCAATCTATTTTTTCTATGTTTTAAATAACAGTAAGCAGTTCTCTGATACTTTCCTTTAATATACTAACAATGTGCCTTCAATGGTATCATGTAAATACTTCCATTGTTATTAACCATGGCTATGGTAACATTTTTGATAAATACTAGATAGAAAAAGACATACATGCCTTATTGGAAAATTTTGTTTTCACTATTTTACTCTGTAAAGAATTTACTTGAAGATTAACAGAGTCATTCAGTATCTCGAATTAGATGTGCTTGTTTAGAAAATGACTGAAAAGGTCAAGATAGGGCAAGATATAGAAGAAACCTAAGTGCCCATTCATTGGCAAAATGAATAAAGATGTGGTCTGTATGCACAATGTAATATTACTCAGCCACAGAAAAGAATGAAATAATGCCATTTTGTGACAATATGGATGAACCTAGAGTGTCTTGTCGAAGTGAAATAAGTCAGAAAAAAGCAGACAAATATGATTTCACATATGAAAAACAAAATAATGCACAAACATAACAGAACAGGCTTACAGAGGACAAACAGGTCATTGCAAAATGGTACAGGGGTAGAAGGGGGTAATAGGCGAGAGAGATCACGAGATTCAGACTTCCAGTGGCTAAACAAATGAGTCACATGTATGAAATGCACAGTGTGGGGGTGTGTAGTTAAAGATTATGCAAAATTGTTATATGATGCATGGTAACTGGACTATTAAGAAAAAAAAAAAACTCACCAAGAAGGAAACCTGCTATAAATCAGTTATGTTTAAATGCAAGATGACTTGTCTATTTTCAAACAATTGATCCACATCTCTGATAAATTTTTAACACTATATGAGTCCTCTATAGGTTTGAGAGTTGGACCATAAAGAAGGCTAAGCAGCAAAGAACTGATACTTTTGAATTGTGGGGGTGCTGGAGAATACTTTTGAGAGTCCCCTGGACAGCACAGAGATCAAACCAGTCAACTCTAAAGGAGAGTGAAAGTGAAGCCACTCAGTCATTTCTGACTCTTTGCAACCCCATGGACTGAAGCCTACCAGGCTCCTCCATCCATGGGATTTTCCCAGGCAAGGGTACTGGAGTGGGCTGCCATTTCCTTCTCCAGGAAATCAACCCTGAATATTCACTGGAAGGACTGATGCTGAAACTGAAGCTCCAGTACTTTGGCCACCTGATGTGAACAGCTGACTTGTGGAAAAGACCCTGATGCTGGGAAAGATTGAGGGCAGGAGGAGAAGAGGACAACAGAGGATGAGGTGGTTGATGGCATCACCAACTCAATGGACAAGAGTTTGAGCAAACTCCAGGAGATGGTGAAGGACAGGGAGGCCTGGCATACTGTAGTCCATGGGGTCTCAAAGAGTTGGATATGACTTAGCAACTGAACAATAACAGCAACATGATTTCATATCCAGCTCTCAAGTATATTTTAAAGAAAATTTTAGTGCTAAGAGCTAGAGTGGGACCCACGAGTCCCCCAGTGAAGGCTCTGACATGACAGGTAGGCTCTCTTACTCAATGTGCAAAGTGGAGACCTCAGCCCAAGACCATCTCTCTTTTCCCTGTAACTGAAAACAGTAGCTCTCAGCTCAGGGTGCAAGGTAGTTACAAACCCACACAAGGGCCTCTTTTTTCCCTCCTGTTTTTCACCACTTTGCAATACTTTGATTTTCATAAAATACAATGATTCTGTTATATCCAAGTACCACTTTGTATAAAACAGGATGGTCTTATCACATTCTAGAACATTCAAAGTACCAAAAAGTTCTCAGTGCCCTCAGCTCCTATTGTAAGAGTTCCAACTTTCTCATATAGTGCCTGTGTTTGCCTTACAGATATAATACAGATTCCTAGTCATCTGAAAGCTCAAAATAATTTATAAGCAATATTAAATTGAAATTACCAGGCTGCCTTATTTCTCCTTGGAATAAACATAATTACACAGCTATAATTGTTGTAACAATTATATCTTTAATTAAAGTACCTGGAAAAATCTGTATCTTTTCATATAGTCATGGGTATTAATATTATCTTAATTGCTATTAATCTCTTATGATAAGCTGCTGTTTTACTTCATTAATCATTATTTTGTTTTTCACATGAACAGTTGTAAGTTATTTAGAAAATTAATTGAAATTCATGCGTTTCCCACAACATGTGAGGATCATGTTTTTCTGCTTATTTGATGGATTGGGAAAGTAAAATGACATCAACTTGGAGCTGTTTTTTCCACAGGCTTCAGATTAAAAGGTCTATAAGACATTAATTATCTTGTAAAATTGGTCATAACTTTTTTTTCTCTTTTTACAACCCATAACCTTTTTCAAAAAAATTTCCTTCATTTTCTTTAATGGAGGAAAGTCAAATTCTTGATTTTTTTTTCTCTTTTTCTAGGAGTTGATTGATAGTCATGTGATTTCCTGTCTGGTAACTTTTTCCTGGTTACATTTCCTTCTGAGTCATACTGTTATAATTGAGTGTGCTTTAATATTCTGAACTCAGAATGAGTACAGTTATTAGCATACAGTAGGTTGCTTAATGAACATCTGTGGAATAAAAGCAGGCATCTGACTCTGATTCCTGCCTCCCAAGCCTTCTTCCAGTCCGAGCTGGATGTATCTCAGGCTATGAATTTGATCCCTCCTCCCAACCCCCTCAAGCCCTCCTCCAGTCCGGGTTAGGTGTATCTCAGGCTATGACATTGATTTCTCCCTCCCAAGCCCTCCTCCAGTCCGGGTTGGATATATCTCAGGCTATGACATTGATCCCTTCCCCCCAAGCCCTCCTCCAGTCCGGGTTGGATGTATCTCAGGCTATGACATTGATCCCTTCCCCCCAAGCCCTCCTCCAATCCAGGTTGGATATATCTCAGGCTATGACATTGATCCCTCCCCGCAAGCCCTCCTCCAGTCCGGGTTGGATGTATGTTGGGCTCGGAGCTCAGCAGAGGTTTCCTGCAGCTCCTCTGATCTCCATGCCCGCATCCCAGGATCACGTGGCTCTGAGTGTGTCCATGCTTCGGACGTTCTCCCCTCTAGTCTGGCTTCTGTGCACAGTCTTTCACTGCCTCTTTACTCCTGCTTCTCCCTCCTGGTGAGCATGTCCTCTCTCACCTTCCAGGCCCCCAAGCAGCCTGGATCCTTTTCCTCTCACTCAGTGGTCCCTACCTAAGGTGGCCAAGCCCAAGGCGTCAGTTCCCTTCAGTTTCCTCCTCCTTCTAGACAGAATCTATGATTTCTGTCTCCAGCTTCCCACTCTCTTCTCATCTCCATGCCACGCCTATACCCATGACACGACTCAGGGACGCCTCCATCTCAACATGGCCAAGATGACGACACCTACGATCTCCCGTCCTGCCCTGTCCCTGGACCTGGTCCTTTAGGGTCCGCCCTCATGGTGGATAACCCTCCGTCCACCTGCTTGTGCAAACCCCAGGCCCAGGGGTCATCCTGTCTCCACTGATTCTCCCTCCTAAACATCAGCACATCGTGGTTGTCCCTGTGCTGTGCTCCACCCCCAGGACCACCACCCAAGTCCACGTGACCCCACATCTTGGGTGTAACGAAACAGCAACATCTCCTCTCTCAGTGCCCTATGGTGCCTCTCAGGGAAACCTTTTTGAAATCTCCATGTGATCATGGCATACCCTCCACACTTCTCTCTGCTCTCTCCCCAACTCTTTATGAATTAAAAAAAAAAAAGGAGAGCAAGATCCTGGACACTGCCTATGAGGTGTTCATTCCACAGCCTGATCCTACTGTTTTCCAGGTTCCAGAGACCCCACAGGCCCCTGCTCTTGGCACCCAGAGCCCTGGGCCTGGCTCTTAGTCATGCCAGGGTGGCTTCCTTGTGTACCCACCTTAAAGGCAACGTCCCACCCAAGCTNTTCCAGAGACCCCACAGGCCCCTGCTCTTGGCACCCAGAGCCCTGGGCCTGGCTCTTAGTCATGCCAGGGTGGCTTCCTTGTGTACCCACCTTAAAGGCAACGTCCCACCCAAGCTGGAGCTCCCAGTCCTAGCCCATCTCAGCACCTGTCGGTCTTGAGCTCCCAGAAGGCCATCACAGCCAGCCTTTGGCCCTTGCAGATGTGTTACCAGCCACATCAGCCCAGGACATGCAGACCAGCCTGTCTGGGTCATCCCTGTTGTCATCCCAGGAACAAATGAAACATTGGCTGCAGCTCTGCTTACAGAGCTGCACAGGATTTGAATAATCTGCCACCAGCTCCATTTTCTCTGTAAGTCCAGTTATTTTTAATGTTCAGTTTTGCAGAACATGAGGTTTCTCAGGAGTATGTGCTGTGCCACATGTGTACCCATGCTCCACCACCAGCCTCCTTATGTTGTTAGGGGGTGTGGGATCATCACTACCCATGAAAAAGAGAGCAATGAATAAACAAATACAGCCAGGGAAAAATGATAAAACTGCCATTGTCCAAAATAACCATTCTTTGACTAAATAAGAAATTAGAAGGGTGGTTGCCAGGGACTGGAGGAAGGGCATGGGGGAGGTTTCTGCTCAAAAGATTAAAGCTTTGCTCATTGGAGAGGGCAAAGTTCTAGAGACGCGAGGTACATCTCTGTGCTTGTATTAGTAGTTACCCGGTTGTATGATAGTTTTATTCCNTGCAGTCCAAGGGACTCTCAAGAGTCTTCTCCAACATTACAGTTCAAAAACATCAATCCTTTGGTTCTCAGCTTTCTTTATAGTCCAGCTCTCACATCCCTACATGACTACTGGGAAAACTATAGCTTTTACTATATGAAGCTCTGTCTGCAAAATGATGTCTTTGCTTTTTAATATGCTGTCTAGGCTTGTCATAGCTTTCCTTCCAAGGAGAAAGCATCTTTAAATTTCATGACTGCAGTCACTGTTTACAGTGATTTGGGCCATAAGAAAATAAAATTCATCACTGCTTCCCCTCTTCCCCCATCTATTTGATGGGACCAGATGCTATGATCTTCATTTTTTGAATGTTAAGTTTTAAGCCAGCTTTTTCACTCTCCTCTTTAACCCTCATCAAGAGGCTCTTNCATCACTGCTTCCCCTCTTCCCCCATCTATTTGATGGGACCAGATGCTATGATCTTCATTTTTTGAATGTTAAGTTTTAAGCCAGCTTTTTCACTCTCCTCTTTAACCCTCATCAAGAGGCTCTTTAGTCCCTCTTTGCTTTCTGCCATTAGAGTGCTATCATCTGCTTATCGAGGTTGCTGGTATTTCTCCTTGATTCCAGCTTGTGGTTCATCCAGCCCAGCATTTTACATGATGTACTCCGCATAGAAGTTAAATAAGCAGTGTGACAATATATAGCCTTGACATACTCCTTTCCCAGTTCTGAACAGTCCATTGTTCCATGTCCAGGTATATATGGATAAGCCCAGCAAGCAGTCGTCTTTCCCTGAGTCTCATTGCTGCTGGGGTAGAAGTGCATTTTAAATCAAAAATTGACTCTCTTTGGGATGGTAAGATGTCCACAAGACAGGACACTTGTGAGTTGAGCAGGAGTGTCCAGTGCACAGTGTGTGTGTGTGATTTTTCACAAATCTGTGGGTCTGTGGGTCCAAGAGAATCAGTGCAGAGGTGGCCCAGCTGGGAGAGGTGTGAATGCAGGTGGGGGTGACTCTGAAGTCTGCATTTGTGATGACTAGAGGACCGTAGGGTCTGCCCGTGAGGAAGAAAGCCTGGGTCAGCCTCGTGAGGCTCCAGCAGCTTGGGAACTCCTTGCAGAGCCATGGGTGGAGGGAGGGAGCTTGCTGTGATGGCACTTGTGACCTGAAGGTGACAAGTGCACATGCGACCAGCTGGGAAGAGCAGCCACAGACTGAACCCAAAGGCCACGTGTCCCTGTGTGAAGGGTAAGTAGGTCTGCAGCAGCCAGACCATGGCCCTGCTGTGCCTTGGTTGATGTGGCTGATTCCAGTGATTGCAAGAGTCAGGGCTGTGCCCTGCCACCCGCCCCCCCACCGTGATTAGGGACAGCTCACCTCCTACCCTCTTGTACCCTCAAGAGGTGTGTGCATCTCCCCAGTTACATAAGGAAACATTATTATGTCAAGTGAGGGGAAAAGTTTTCTCAAAAAAGAGTAGACTCATTTAAAACCATTGAAATGGGCAAGGCTAAGACTCATCTGACCCTGAGATTAACAGGAAAAACATTTTTTGTAGTCTCATTTTTTTGCTAAAAATAACATCAAAGAGGAAATGGTGAGTGATCCAGAAATTCAGTGTCATTTTTTTTTCTTCTTTACTTCACAGTCTTAGAGTATTGCCTATGTGCATTTATTATAGGAATCTTTAAATGATGTGTTTTTTAATAATCAGCAAATCATATGGACATGCACCCATTCCTATAGCCAACTGTTCTGAAAGTCTGGCTGATCCAGGAGGCAAAGAACAGTGTTTCCTGTTGGCCCACCTGATACCTGTCTTTTCAGGTGGTGTTAAACAACCTGGCAGAATGTTGGATGGAGCTGGGGGTTATACTGAAGGTTTCATTCCCCAAGTGGCTGACTCAGGCCCAGACTAGTTTTCTGCAGCTGGGACGTTTGGTACAGATGTAACCTCCTGCCCGCTGTGCACCAGATCCCCTACACTGTGCAGATTTCCAACGGGAGGAATCACCCTTAGGCCGGGAAAGGAGAGCTCACCTCTAGGCTGCAGCTGCCCTCCCTGCTGGCCTCCTTCTTTGGTCACTGGGGTGGACGAAAGGACCACAGGACCTTCTGCTGATTCACTGTCAGAGCCCTGTCTCTTAACTATCTTTCTCAATAGACAGCAAGAGCTGTCTGCCTCAGCCATTTTCCAGGCTTCAGTCTNAGTGCACAGTGTGTGTGTGTGATTTTTCACAAATCTGTGGGTCTGTGGGTCCAAGAGAATCAGTGCAGAGGTGGCCCAGCTGGGAGAGGTGTGAATGCAGGTGGGGGTGACTCTGAAGTCTGCATTTGTGATGACTAGAGGACCGTAGGGTCTGCCCGTGAGGAAGAAAGCCTGGGTCAGCCTCGTGAGGCTCCAGCAGCTTGGGAACTCCTTGCAGAGCCATGGGTGGAGGGAGGGAGCTTGCTGTGATGGCACTTGTGACCTGAAGGTGACAAGTGCACATGCGACCAGCTGGGAAGAGCAGCCACAGACTGAACCCAAAGGCCACGTGTCCCTGTGTGAAGGGTAAGTAGGTCTGCAGCAGCCAGACCATGGCCCCACTGTGCCTTGGTTGATGTGGCTGATTCCAGTGATTGCAAGAGTCAGGGCTGTGCCCTGCCACCCGCCCCCCCACCGTGATTAGGGACAGCTCACCTCCTACCCTCTTGTACCCTCAAGAGGTGTGTGCATCTCCCCAGTTACATAAGGAAACATTATTATGTCAAGTGAGGGGAAAAGTTTTCTCAAAAAAGAGTAGACTCATTTAAAACCATTGAAATGGGCAAGGCTAAGACTCATCTGACCCTGAGATTAACAGGAAAAACATTTTTTGTAGTCTCATTTTTTTGCTAAAAATAACATCAAAGAGGAAATGGTGAGTGATCCAGAAATTCAGTGTCATTTTTTTTTCTTCTTTACTTCACAGTCTTAGAGTATTGCCTATGTGCATTTATTATAGGAATCTTTAAATGATGTGTTTTTTAATAATCAGCAAATCATATGGACATGCACCCATTCCTATAGCCAACTGTTCTGAAAGTCTGGCTGATCCAGGAGGCAAAGAACAGTGTTTCCTGTTGGCCCACCTGATACCTGTCTTTTCAGGTGGTGTTAAACAACCTGGCAGAATGTTGGATGGAGCTGGGGGTTATACTGAAGGTTTCATTCCCCAAGTGGCTGACTCAGGCCCAGACTAGTTTTCTGCAGCTGGGACGTTTGGTACAGATGTAACCTCCTGCCCGCTGTGCACCAGATCCCCTACACTGTGCAGATTTCCAACGGGAGGAATCACCCTTAGGCCGGGAAAGGAGAGCTCACCTCTAGGCTGCAGCTGCCCTCCCTGCTGGCCTCCTTCTTTGGTCACTGGGGTGGACGAAAGGACCACAGGACCTTCTGCTGATTCACTGTCAGAGCCCTGTCTCTTAACTATCTTTCTCAATAGACAGCAAGAGCTGTCTGCCTCAGCCATTTTCCAGGCTTCAGTCTTAAGTGAGTCCCTGACATTTAGTCCTTAAGCTTTGGAGGACAGGCTCTTCTCTGCCTGACCTTTGGCTTAATGCCTGATGCCTGATTTGCTGAAGCCCTGCACACATCTACAACCTGCTCCTGCCTCCCTCCTGTCTGGGCTGGGCTCATCTGCCCCATCTCTAACAGGGTCTGTAATCCACCTCCTGCTCCCTTGACACAGATGAACATTCTCACTGGCTTCAGTAAGGTGCCTGCAACTGCTCTGGGCCCCTTGAATGTCAGAGATGGAACAAGAAAAAGATGCCAGAGCTGACTTATTTGGTGTTCATACGTGGCAGATCATGGTGCTGACGAGACATCGCTGTGTGTGAGAAGACAGGAATGGCCTTCTCTTAATGATCTTTTTACCATGTTAAATTGTGCTGCTATTTCAGGAGCTCACACTATGAGCAAAAACAAAAATATAGAAAAAAATTTAAAAGGAGNATGGCCTTCTCTTAATGATCTTTTTACCATTTTAAATTGTGCTGCTATTTCAGGAGCTCACACTATGAACAGAAACAAAAATATAGAAAAAAAATTAAAAGGGGTTTATTTAGAGACTCCCAGGTGTGCAGAGCAGAGCAAGGATGAGGGAGATTAACATGGTGCCAGCTGCACCCTCAATGGGCTCACAGTTCATTCCAAGACCCAGACATCTGCTCGGCCCCCAAAAGCATAAGATGGACACTTACAGTTTCCATAGAAGGTTATGGGGCACGTATGAAAGGATTCTGAATGCAGAACTGGTTAACTGTGTCTGAAATAATAAGAGAACGATTTGTGGATAAAGTATCTTTTGCAAAAGTTTTGAAAACTGAGAAGAACTGAGACAAGCAAATATCATAGGGTGGATAAAATTAGCAAGAGGGAAGGGTATAGCCATGGGAGTCTCTTAATGATAGAATCTTTGGGAGAGAGACAGAAAGAGAAAGCGATTGTTGTCCAGGAGAGAAGACCTTTGTCTTAGGACTATGAATGCCCTGAGAGTGGAAGAAAAATAAAAAAGAAGCCTAACAGAAAGCATCAATTTGATGAGAGGAAGTACTGTTTGATGGAGAAGTCTCCCCCTTTTTAATAGGTGGTGAGTGTTCTTGTTTTGTTGTGGTAGTTGCTTTTCTAAGAGGGTATATGTGTATGTGAGAAGCCTTGGGAATAACTATCTGGAAATATTTGTATCTAAATATGGGAGTATTACATTTATATTTATATATATATATATATATATATATATGTATATATATATATACACACACACACACACACATTCATAGCTGGTCTATGAATATTTGTATGCATACACACACTTTGATGCTTTCGAACCATCATGCTGAAGAGGATGCTTGAGATTCCCTTGAACTGCAAGGAGATCAAACCAGTCAATTCTAAAGGAAATCAGTCCTGAATATTCATTGGAAGGACTGATGCTGAAGCTGAAGCCCCAGTCCTTTGGCCACCTGATGGGAAGAGCTGACTCATTGGAAAAAACAATGATGCTGGGAAAGACTGAGAGCAGGAGGACAAGAGGGCAACAGAGGATGAGATTGTCCTCTGGATGGCATCATCCAGATTGAAGGGCATCACTGACTCAGGGGACATGAGTTTGAGTAAACTCCAGCAGATAGTGAAGGACAGGGAAGCCTGGCATGCTACAGTCCATGGGCTTGCAAAGAGTCAGACATGACTTAGTGACTGAACAACAAAAATAAAAATGCACTTATAATACATAGCTCTTTTTTTCATTGTTATTACTATTCTTCCTAGATAAGGACTACTTTTACTTCCATTGTTACTTTCTTCAGTGCCCCAAATAAGGCTTAGGGTGGCAGCATTAGAAACTCAATATAAATACATATACAAATTTGTGTGTGTGTGTGTGTGTGTTCATAAGACAGCAGACTTAACTAGTAATACGGTGAATAACACCCAATTAGAAACATGGAATTTCAGGAACACTTCATTTGCTCGGATTACTTTAGTTAGGTTTGACAGAACAGAGATAAAGGAAACATCACTCTCTGAATCATGTCAATTAAGCATACACAAGAGCACAGAAATAACACGCTTCCAGATGACTTTTTCCCCAACCTGACAAGCAGCCCATCTCTTGGAAGTAATAGGTGTATGAAATTCCCTAGTCTCCTTAGGGAGGCTTGGTAATTTTCAGTTCGTGTGGATAGTATGCATGCCTTCTGTCTCCTTAGTCGCTGCCATTAAAGAGGCTTAACCACCAAGGAACACCCCGCAACTTGTGTGATGATCTTCTAAAGCGTAAGAAAACTGGCTTAACGTCAGAAGAGTGCTCACACAGCGCTCTGGGAAAAAAAGACTTTAGCATTTCCAAATGCATTTCAGAAAGTTATCTTGGCAAGTTGACTCTATAGCTTCCAAGTTACATAAGTAAACAAATGAGCCACAGATGCAGGGTGCGATGTTGGAGAACAGTGTGCTCGCCCTTTTACCATGCGTTTAGGGAAAGAGGAGCTGATGGAGGTTAAGTGGAAAGAGAGACATGATGGATATATTATAAATAGAACCTCAGAATTTATGGTAAAGCTATTTGGAGAAAATAGAACAGCCTGGACAGTTCTATTTTGGCTCAAAGACAGTCATCGTAACTCTAAGGATCCCAGGAGCCCTTTGTTCATTTATTTTCACTGTTGGCAGAAGCGAAACCTTGAAAGAAATGAATTTAACAATGGATTAAATTGCTTAATTTGGCTTTCTTGAATAGAATTTTTAGAACTACCGATTCCTTTAGCTGTATCTGTGGGGACTGCTCAGTGTCCTCACTGTTGGGCTTCATGAGGTTTCTGACCTGGTTTGAGGTGCTGCAGAAATGGAACACATTTACCAGTTCCTGCAGAAACACCATTCCCTGGCTGATTGCATTGGGGTGTTCTTTTCCCCCTCACCGTCAATCCTTTTTAAGTCCAGACATCTTTGATCCACTTGATTTTACCAGGTCCTTTGTTTCTATAGGTTCAAAATAAAGCTGTTAGTATATTGTAAGCTAACAGATAAAGTATAGTGTATATTGTTAGTATATTGTAAGCTAACAGATAAAGACTTTTTAATGCAATCATTTCCTCTTTTCCCTGTAAAGTGGGTCTGTTGTATCTCGTACTAACCACATCAAGTCCACTATCAACCCATAATTTACGTCTCACTTCCCAAACTACTGATTTGTTAGCAAACCAATTCCAGTAGATTTAACAGAAATACAGCTAAGAATTGTAGGGGACTTGCAGGAGATCTCACTGCAACACAAACAGATGTACAGTCGCTGATAATTACTGGCAGGGTTTAAGCAGCACGGGTTCTCAAAGGTTATTAACAGGCATAGAGGGACAACACTGCTGCTGCTGCTGCTGCTAAGTCGCTTCAGTCGTGTCCGACTCTGTGCGACCCCAGAAATGGCAGCCCACCAGGCTCCCTC
>SJYW01008570.1:712463-736566 GCA_006410735.1 Raphicerus campestris
CTCAGTGTCCTCACTGTTGGGCTTCATGAGGTTTCTGACCTGGTTTGAGGTGCTGCAGAAATGGAACACATTTACCAGTTCCTGCAGAAACACCATTCCCTGGCTGATTGCATTGGGGTGTTCTTTTCCCCCTCACCATCAATCCTTTTTAAGTCCAAACATCTTTGATCCACTTGATTTTACCAGGTCCTTTGTTTCTATAGGTTCAAAATAAAGCTGTTAGTATATTGTAAGCTAACAGATAAAGACTTTTTAATGCAATCATTTCCTCTTTTCCCTGTAAAGTGGGTCTGTTGTATCTCGTACTAACCACATCAAGTCCACTATCAACCCATAATTTACGTCTCACTTTCCAAACTACTGATTTGTTAGCAAACCAATTCCAGTAGATACAGAAATACAGCTAAGAATTGTAGGGGACTTGCAGGAGATCTCACTGCAACACAAACAGATGTACAGTCGCTGATAATTACTGGCAGGGTTTAAGCAGCACGGGTTCTCAAAGGTTATTAACAGGCATAGAGGGACAACACTGCTGCTGCTGCTGCTGCTAAGTCGCTTCAGTCGTGTCCGACTCTGTGCGACCCCAGAAATGGCAGCCCACCAGGCTCCCTCATCCCTGGGATTCTCCAGGCAAGAACACTGGAGTGGGTTGCCATTGCCTTCTCCTGAGGGACGACACATCCTCCCCTATATCCTTTCTTTCAGGACTGCTTCAGACTGAAAAGTAGGGCACACACATTAAAAGGCTGTAGTTCTTTCCCATTACCACCATAACAAATTAACACAGACTTGATGCCTAAAACCAAGACAGACGTATTACCTTATGGTTCTGCAGGTTCAAGGTCTTACACAGCTTTTGCTGGAATGAAATCGCTATGTCCCTCCTGGAGGCCCTCTAGGGGGTCCAGGATCCTTTCCTCATCAATGACCACCCATGCAGTTCTTACACGCCTGGCTCTGACCCAGTTTCTCAGACGCATCTCTCTCTAACTCACTCATTCTGTCTCCATCTTCCACACTTACAGATCTTTCTGATTACAATGGGCCACCACATTGCCCAGGGTAACCTGTGACACCATCACATCGTCATGGCGCCCCTTTCCCATGTAAGCTAACAGTCCCAGGTTGTGGAGATTAACATGCAGACCCTTGGGAGCTGTGACCACAAAGGTATTTAGTTTCAATTCTTTACTTCTAAAAATCCTCTGGTTACCCAGGACCTTAGTAAATCAACGACATCATCTGCTGGCTTGCGTATTAATCAACTTTCCTTAAATTAGTTTGTAATCAAGGAATGACTAACTTTGTAATACGATCTGTGTGTTAAATGGCAGCTCCAAGCTGAGCCCCTGCCCTTGGGATGGTAAGGGAACTACCAGCAATTACAAGAATAGGTCTTGTATGGAATCACCACCTGCCCCTACAGTCCCCTCCCCACAGCTGAGTCAAGAAATTCATGCATGTTAATTCACCCTGGAGTATGATTCACTTGCATGGTTTAGCTCCAACCACAGAGAACAAATGATATAATTGTTACTAAATCCTCACCTTTGAGTCTGCATAAAAGAAGTCTGCACAGGATTTATGCATTTGTGAATGCATACACTGGTTTGATATATATCATGTAACTATCTTCCTGCTTTGTATTTTACAAACTGACTCATACATAATAAAGCAGGAATCAACAGACTATGGCCCATGGGTCAAATCTGGCCCATAAGCTGAGAATGACTGTTACATTGTTAAGTGGCTTTAAAAAAATAAAATGAATAATATTTTCTTTGCAGAAAAATCACATGAAACTTAAATGTCCTGTCTGTAGGTAAGGTGGTTGAGANACACACACACACACATTCATAGCTGGTCTATGAATATTTGTATGCATACACACACTTTGATGCTTTCGAACCATCATGCTGAAGAGGATGCTTGAGATTCCCTTGAACTGCAAGGAGATCAAACCAGTCAATTCTAAAGGAAATCAGTCCTGAATATTCATTGGAAGGACTGATGCTGAAGCTGAAGCCCCAGTCCTTTGGCCACCTGATGGGAAGAGCTGACTCATTGGAAAAAACAATGATGCTGGGAAAGACTGAGAGCAGGAGGACAAGAGGGCAACAGAGGATGAGATTGTCCTCTGGATGGCATCATCCAGATTGAAGGGCATCACTGACTCAGGGGACATGAGTTTGAGTAAACTCCAGCAGATAGTGAAGGACAGGGAAGCCTGGCATGCTACAGTCCATGGGCTTGCAAAGAGTCAGACATGACTTAGTGACTGAACAACAAAAATAAAAATGCACTTATAATACATAGCTCTTTTTTTCATTGTTATTACTATTCTTCCTAGATAAGGACTACTTTTACTTCCATTGTTACTTTCTTCAGTGCCCCAAATAAGGCTTAGGGTGGCAGCATTAGAAACTCAATATAAATACATATACAAATTTGTGTGTGTGTGTGTGTGTGTTCATAAGACAGCAGACTTAACTAGTAATACGGTGAATAACACCCAATTAGAAACATGGAATTTCAGGAACACTTCATTTGCTCGGATTACTTTAGTTAGGTTTGACAGAACAGAGATAAAGGAAACATCACTCTCTGAATCATGTCAATTAAGCATACACAAGAGCACAGAAATAACACGCTTCCAGATGACTTTTTCCCCAACCTGACAAGCAGCCCATCTCTTGGAAGTAATAGGTGTATGAAATTCCCTAGTCTCCTTAGGGAGGCTTGGTAATTTTCAGTTCGTGTGGATAGTATGCATGCCTTCTGTCTCCTTAGTCGCTGCCATTAAAGAGGCTTAACCACCAAGGAACACCCCGCAACTTGTGTGATGATCTTCTAAAGCGTAAGAAAACTGGCTTAACGTCAGAAGAGTGCTCACACAGCGCTCTGGGAAAAAAAGACTTTAGCATTTCCAAATGCATTTCAGAAAGTTATCTTGGCAAGTTGACTCTATAGCTTCCAAGTTACATAAGTAAACAAATGAGCCACAGATGCAGGGTGCGATGTTGGAGAACAGTGTGCTCGCCCTTTTACCATGCGTTTAGGGAAAGAGGAGCTGATGGAGGTTAAGTGGAAAGAGAGACATGATGGATATATTATAAATAGAACCTCAGAATTTATGGTAAAGCTATTTGGAGAAAATAGAACAGCCTGGACAGTTCTATTTTGGCTCAAAGACAGTCATCGTAACTCTAAGGATCCCAGGAGCCCTTTGTTCATTTATTTTCACTGTTGGCAGAAGCGAAACCTTGAAAGAAATGAATTTAACAATGGATTAAATTGCTTAATTTGGCTTTCTTGAATAGAATTTTTAGAACTACCGATTCCTTTAGCTGTATCTGTGGGGACTGCTCAGTGTCCTCACTGTTGGGCTTCATGAGGTTTCTGACCTGGTTTGAGGTGCTGCAGAAATGGAACACATTTACCAGTTCCTGCAGAAACACCATTCCCTGGCTGATTGCATTGGGGTGTTCTTTTCCCCCTCACCGTCAATCCTTTTTAAGTCCAGACATCTTTGATCCACTTGATTTTACCAGGTCCTTTGTTTCTATAGGTTCAAAATAAAGCTGTTAGTATATTGTAAGCTAACAGATAAAGTATAGTGTATATTGTTAGTATATTGTAAGCTAACAGATAAAGACTTTTTAATGCAATCATTTCCTCTTTTCCCTGTAAAGTGGGTCTGTTGTATCTCGTACTAACCACATCAAGTCCACTATCAACCCATAATTTACGTCTCACTTCCCAAACTACTGATTTGTTAGCAAACCAATTCCAGTAGATTTAACAGAAATACAGCTAAGAATTGTAGGGGACTTGCAGGAGATCTCACTGCAACACAAACAGATGTACAGTCGCTGATAATTACTGGCAGGGTTTAAGCAGCACGGGTTCTCAAAGGTTATTAACAGGCATAGAGGGACAACCCTGCTGCTGCTGCTGCTGCTAAGTCGCTTCAGTCGTGTCCGACTCTGTGCGACCCCAGAAATGGCAGCCCACCAGGCTCCCTCGTCCCTGGGATTCTCCAGGCAAGAACACTGGAGTGGGTTGCCATTGCCTTCTCCTGAGGGACGACACATCCTCCCCTATATCCTTTCTTTCAGGACTGCTTCAGACTGAAAAGTAGGGCACACACATTAAAAGGCTGTAGTTCTTTCCCATTACCACCGTAACAAATTAACATAGACTTGATGCCTAAAACCAAGACAGACGTATTACCTTATGGTTCTGCAGGTTCAAGGTCTTACACAGCTTTTGCTGGAATGAAATCGCTATGTCCCTCCTGGAGGCTCTCGGGGAGGATGCCCTTGCTTGCCTTTTCTATCCTCTAGGGGGTCCAGGATCCTTTCCTCATCAATGACCACCCATGCAGTTCTTACACGCCTGGCTCTGACCCAGTTTCTCAGACGCATCTCTCTCTAACTCACTCATTCTGTCTCCATCTTCCACACTTACAGATCTTTCTGATTACAATGGGCCACCACATTGCCCAGGGTAACCTGTGACACCATCACATCGTCATGGCGCCCCTTTCCCATGTAAGCTAACAGTCCCAGGTTGTGGAGATTAACATGCAGACCCTTGGGAGCTGTGACCACAAAGGTATTTAGTTTCAATTCTTTACTTCTAAAAATCCTCTGGTTACCCAGGACCTTAGTAAATCAACGACATCATCTGCTGGCTTGCGTATTAATCAACTTTCCTTAAATTAGTTTGTAATGAAGGAATGACTAACTTTGTAATACGATCTGTGTGTTAAATGGCAGCTCCAAGCTGAGCCCCTGCCCTTGGGATGGTAAGGGAACTACCAGCAATTACAAGAATAGGTCTTGTATGGAATCACCACCTGCCCCTACAGTCCCCTCCCCACAGCTGAGTCAAGAAATTCATGCATGTTAATTCACCCTGGAGTATGATTCACTTGCATGGTTTAGCTCCAACCACAGAGAACAAATGATATAATTGTTACTAAATCCTCACCTTTGAGTCTGCATAAAAGAAGTCTGCACAGGATTTATGCATTTGTGAATGCATACACTGGTTTGATATATATCATGTAACTATCTTCCTGCTTTGTATTTTACAAACTGACTCATACATAATAAAGCAGGAATCAACAGACTATGGCCCATGGGTCAAATCTGGCCCATAAGCTGAGAATGACTGTTACATTGTTAAGTGGCTTTAAAAAATTAAAATGAATAATATTTTCTTTGCAGAAAAATCACATGAAACTTAAATGTCCTGTCTGTAGGTAAGGTGGTTGAGACATGGGGGTAGCCTTGGTCCTTCAAGGGCAGAGGTGAACAGTTACAACAGAGGCATTATGACTCATAAGCCCTAACATATTTCTGCCTGACCTTTTCTTGTCGAAATTTGTCCATTAACTCAAAACTGAGATTTCTATGGGTAAATATTTGCAAGATATGGGGGTGACAAGAGGATTTGTTTATGGCATTGTTAATGTTGACATGCAACTAATGGGTAATTCAGCCTAGCTTTTGAGATCAGAATTCCAATCAAGGAGAATCTAATTAAGAATAAGCAATATTTTTTAAGCAACAGCACAACAAATGTGGATTTCCGTTATTAAAATTTCAGTGAGTAGATGTAGGTGAGTGGGATGGATGTGGGTTTCTGAATCCAGATATCACTTCTCTTCTAGGCATTGTTACTAATAGGCAAAGAGGTAGGTGACCTGTTTCAAATAAAATTTGTAATGTAGTCTGACCAGGAAAAAAAAAAAAGTGAGGGAGGGAGCCTTCAAACAAAATATTCCAGTGATTAAATGTCCCCTGGAATGGGTCATATCCAGCATCACTAGTCAGTCCAACACAAATCCTAGCAAAGAGGCAGATCTGAGTAGTAAATTACCTCTTACAGGAGATTATTTCAAATAGTGACATAAACACTGTTGCAATTGGTTCCAGTCAAGGTTTGGCTTTTCACTTTGAATAGATGTTGTGCGTTTGTAAGCCTGAGAGTTGAAATAGAGTACCCTGACATCAAAAAGCTCGCCTGTATAATTCACTGGACACAGCTTTTCCTCAAGGTAGCAGAGCTAGGAGGGATATGCTCTACATAGCCAGCCTGAAATTCTGGGAATAAAGTACGGTTTCCAGCTCAACCGGGCAGTGGTGTGCGCTCCAGCCCCAAAAGGGCCCTGTCAACTTCAGCTGCGAGGCAGTTTGTTCACCCCTGACATATCATCTGCATGAATAAACATCACTTTGAAAATAGATTTGCAGCTGAGATGCAAAGTAACTCTATGATACATAACCACACGCAAGAAACATCAAAATGCTTTGGTAACATTTACAAGGCATCTGTATTGTCTCTTTAAAAACCTTAATATAGGTCTTTTCAAATCCAGTTTACAGACTGGAAAAGTGGGGTTCAGAAAGGATAACCCAAGGATATAATGTCTCAGTCAGTACAAGTGGAGGCAACACACACCCATCCATCCACCTGAAGCATCCAGTCCAGTGGTGGTCAGGCCACAGGCCAGAGTGGAACATGTCACATCATTTCTAACCATCAAGAGCTCCTCTGCCTGAAACATCCTTTACTCCATAATGACACAAAGTTGTCAACAGTTGGAAGTAAATTACTCGTTTTTTCTGACAGCCAGAGCCCACCTTGGAAGTGGACTGGCTATTTTAAACAGCTTGAGTGTGCCTCACTTTTGAAACATTTAATTTTGTTTAATATACTAATTGATACACACACATGAGGCATTTTGAATCTTTTTGACAGTTCTTGTCGCTAATCTCATAAATACCCTTCTTCTCCACTTCAGAAGGAGGGGCCCAGGTGGTGAATCTGCAGATGGACCCTCATAACTGGATGTTATGAGTTGTTTGAGTCACTTCAGATGAAACAGAATTGCCAAGTGATCAAATACTAAAGAGCAGAATTGTATCATTTACGTATCTCTAGTCCTTTGGTAATTCATTATGATCCTGGTCCTGATAAGAAGAAATAAGAGTTCAGAAGAATATTAGCTCACTTAGCCATCCTTAATGAAGAAGAATTAAAATGTCCAATACTTGTGAAAGCCTTCATTCCATCAAGGATGAATGTGGCGTTGTCTGCAGGCACAGGTGAAATCACCTGCAGCGCTTCAGGGTGGAGCACAGCTAACAAATGTGTCTGTTTCGGGCAACTCAGCATGCCGAAGGCTGGTGCTCACTTGGGAAGGTGGTTTTGAGATGGGGCATTTGTGAGGCTGGTTTACAGGGAGCTGTTTTCATTCTCTCTTATAGGCTGACCGGCATGAACCTCCCTTCTCCCGTCATCAGTAGCAAGAACTGGTTGCGCCTCCATTTCACATCTGACAGTAACCACCGACGGAAAGGATTTAATGCTCAGTTTCAAGGTAAGATGGCTTCATCTTATATGACAAAAAATAAAAATAGCAGAAGATACTCTGGTCCTCTGGCAACCCTGCAATTTTAGGACTCTCTTGCTGAAGATGAAACAAGAGTTATAAACTTGAATGAAAATGGCTTCTATCTCTCATATGAACTGTTTACTTTGGAACAATTAGTAACTTCTCTGTAAAGTTTTACTGTGGTGACAGTATGCTGTATATTTTATGGTTTTGCTGGAATTATTGCTAAGTTTTAACCAGTAAGTCAATGAACATGTAACAGCACTCATTTCAATCACTATGCACCCACCCAGTAAATAACAGTTTCTGATTATTTTCTTTATTTGCTTACTAAGAGGGAGATAGCATATGGCTGCATGAAAGTGCATAAATGCATCATCTTATCACCTTTAGTCCTAAGATGTATTCACACTCCACAAATGCAACTACCTATGATTAGTGATTTGTACACAGCTGTCCTGTGTTGTGCTTAATTATTTAGTTGTGTCTGACTCTTTGCGACCCCTGTACCATAGCCTGCCAGGCTCCTCTGTCCATGGGGATTCTCCAGGCAAGAATACTGGAGTGGGTTGCCGTGCCCTCCTCTAGGAGATCTTCCCCACCCGGGGACTGAACCCAAGTCTCCTGCATTACAGTCAGATTCTTTATTGTCTGAGCCACCACGGAAGCTCAGGAATACTGGAGTGGGTAGCCTATCCCTTCTCCTGGGGACCTTCCCAACCCAAGAATTGAACTGGGGTCTCCTACATTGCAGGTAGATTCTTTACCAGTTGAGCTACCAAGGAAGCCCAGGGGACTGCAAAACAAAAACAAAAACACCAGATGGTTTGTAGTTGGGTGAAACAGAGAGCTTGCCATCAATAGTATATTGGGTTGATTTTGAATCTTTTTGTATCTAATTCTAGATACAAAAAAAAAAAAAAAACAAACAAACAAAACTCACCTGGATAGCATGTTGTCATTTCCTACTTGTTTCCAGTAGTCAATAATTGTTATCAATACTATGAAAAAGGCAATAGAAACTATTACACATGCATCTGAAAATAAAGCAAACTAGGATGGCGCTATCAGAAAGCTAGATGCTTTCTCAAGCAAACTTCTCCAGCTTTCCCCAAACTGTGGCCAATTTAATGAAGGCAGAATTCCCTGAACATTTGGCACATGCAAGCTGGAACCCTAAAATGAGGAAATGGCAAAAAACCCCCATGCTCCAGAAACTCGCAAATCACAAAGACAGTGTGCAAACAACTCTGTCTATGAAGCATAGAACATAAAGTCATAGATGCCACTGAGCGAGGTTTTAGTAATGTTTGAGCTGGTGAGTCTGAATGCCACCTATCTGAAACATACTTATTTTCTTTTTATAAATTTTATTGGAGTATAGTTGATTCACAATGCTGTGTTCATTTTGAAACACACTTTGAAATCCATAATGCCCTTACTGTGTCCTTTTGGGCAATAAGTTAAAAAAAAAAAAAACTAAGAGTGATTTTCAGGGTTTTAAATACAGGTGATGCTGAGGAGGGTGCCTGTGGTAGGTTTTACCTGCCACTGGTCCACAGGCACATGGACCCTCACAGCACGTGCCTGACTTGGAGGCCAGGGACAATTTTGTTTTGCCTAAATGCATTTTATCTATAAGGAGCATTGTCAGTCTCTCAGTCTCTTCTGATGCTTCCAGAAAGTTCTCAGACTGCAAATATACTAGCTTGAACTTGAGGTGAGTCACAACAATTTGTTTTCACTAATCCCAGGACCCAGGCAAGGCCGCTGTTTTTCTTCTCAGACCTGCCTCTATGTGCCTTGATCTTCCAAGGCCATATACTCTAACCGCAGTTATAGGAGAACAGGCCTGGAAAGCACAGACCAAAGGGAGCTGGGTTCTCATGGGGATATAATGGGGGGAGCTGAGGAATACCCCACTCAGTCTTGGAAGAAATTCTGAGTTTTTTCCATATGATTTCCCATCAACAGATACATCTGTCTCTCATTTAAGACCCTCATAGAGCACTATTTAGAATCACAATTGACTGATCAGTTGGTGCATTATAGAGTTATTGCTAAACTGGTCACTGACCTTCTTCAAAAGTCCTACTTAGTTATGCATATGGAAATACAGAAACATTTCCAGGTGTCATCCTCTCAACCTGATCATTGACTGGCACCTGGATCAGTGACTGAAAGATGAAAAATAGAATATCAAGTTTGAAGATGCTCCAAACTGGTAGATACAGGAAGCAATTGCAATGTTGCAACACCATATATCAGCCACTGGTTTTGTATGTATATCATGTATACATGTTCAAATGTATTTGCATATATAAAAGTGATGATTAGAAAAATTAATATGTAGACGGCCAGGCTCCTCTGCCCATGAGATTCTCCAAGCAAGGATACTGGAGTGGGTTGCCATGCCCTCCTCCAGGGGATCTTCCCGACCCAGGGATCAAACTCACATCTGTTAGGTCTCCTGCATTGGCAGGCAGGTTCTTTACCACTGGTGCCACCTGGGAAACCCACATTAAAATATATTAAATAATATATTTAATAATATATATTAAAATATATATATATAAAATATATAAAAGTGATTAGAAAAATTTGTGCATAAAACCAAAGAGTTGAAAAGACGTGAGAATACAAGGAGGGGTAAACGTGGCTCAGCAGTGGTGTGTAAGAAGACCTCTTCAGGCCAATGCTGAAGCTCACATCCAGGACCAAAGGGTGGCAGGGGCTGCCCTTTCTTCACTGGCCATGGTCCTTGTATCACAGGAAGGGTCATGACATCACTACTAAGGCTGGATCTCAGCTGACCATCCATGGACAGTCAGAGTCAGCACTGGATGTCATCCGTTTGAAAGCAAAGGTTACAAAACAGAGAGGACCAGGATGATATTAAGAAATGTTCCAAAACAGGAACTGAGGACGCTGAGAAGGAGCCTGGTGAACGCCAGGCAGGAAGGCATCACGTGTGGTTTTCTGGCTCCTGGGGGCAGAACTGTCACCCGTGAACACAGGCCGCAGGTGGACCTTCCTGCCAACCCCAGAACTAGCCCGCAGGCAGCAGAAGGCAGGATGCAGAGCACCAGCCTGGGCGGGCCGCCGGGAACCCCTGGCCGCCCCGCTGACATCCCCGCTGGACACAGGGCTGCCTGGACGCTGCAGGGAGACCTCAGTATTTTCACTCTGAGGACAGATACTTCCTGTTTTAGAGGAAGGTATACTGTTCTTGTAAATTTTCTCTTTTCTTTTCTACCTAGACTGAACATCAGGAAGCCCCAATTTATACTGTACTATATTTCAACTAAACAAATTCAAGGAGAAAAAAAAAAAAAAACAATGCTGTTATTACCTCCACACTTGCTAAGAAGAAAACAAAGTAGAAGAGCAATCTAGAAAACCAGCAAGAACAACAATAATAGTGAAAACAGTGTCTAGTAAAAGTACTTTAAAATCTATGTAAATATTCTCTCAAAGAATCTGAATCTTGGGGTATTTGGTGGAGAAGGGGAACATTAAAAAACACATTTCTGTGCTCACTGCTTTCAACATTATTGTAGTCACATTTATCATTTGCAGTCACTCTTATGACTATAAAATTTCCATCAGTGTTACGCAGAGTGAATGAAACAGCAGATTGTGTGAGAATCCGGTGAAAACTCTTTGTGTTCCTAAGCTGCCAACGTGGCCCCCTGCTGGCGTCTCTGCCATCGAATCTGCCCCTCTGAAGGGAGAATGAAGCCTGCAGAGATTTTTACAACTTCTAAAAACAAAGAATCCATTCCTTTTAACTTGGGGCTTTTCTTGGTCAGATAAACAGCCATCCACCAGCGTAGCGTGTTCCTTGATGTTTCTGCCTTTCATCCCTGTGTCCTCCTTTCTCTGAACCTTGCACTTTATTCTTTAGCTTTTCTCTCTTCGATCATGCCATCAAGTTATGCCAGAAGTAGAAGTAAGGTTGATTGACAGGTAAAACCGCTCTGTAGTTGCTAAATATATTCACCTTTAAAATAGCATTATGAGCAAAAAAGTGTGGCAAATGCAATAAGAGCCACTTGATAGATTTGCAACATCATGTGTCTCTTATGGGCCCTCACAGAATGACAGATTCATGTAGGACATGTTATTCTTTAAATCAACTGAAAACTGAGCCCATTCTTTATATGTTGCCTCCATCATTAATTATAATTAAATAAGTGCCTTCTTAGCACAATCCATCATGTAGACATTTCTAATGTCTAAAAGATGAATTTTTTTAAAGATATATTAACCTTGAACCATAAGTGCCTGTCTAGTATGAAGTAGCTATATATGTGTCAAGCTCCAGTTTTACATACATTTATCTGACTATTTGTAAAAATACAGTTTTCACAAAATGAAATTCCCATTGATTTCTGTAATTGATCAATCATGTGGAAAGTATTTTAATAAAGTTCCAGTTTATATAGAGAATACTCTTTTAAATCAAGGGAAAACCTGACTAGATTTAAATTTTGCATTGACACAAATAATTGGCATTCTTTTTATTTCAGTCTATACAACTCTTGGTTTTCCCTTTTTATTAAAAATGAAGAACTTTGTATAAAACGAAGACTTTTCTGTTGTTAAACACATGTTTGAGGGCTTCCCTCTTGGTGGTAAAGAATCTGCCTGCCGATGCAGAAGACGTGGGTTTGATCCCTCATTGGGGAAGATCCCGTATTCTTTGAGCAACTGAGTCCGTGCGCCACAAACACTGAGCCTGTGTTCCACAGCCCGAGAGCCGCAGTTACCGAGCCCTTGTGCCCTCGGGTGCGTGTTCCACCGCAAGAGAAGCCCACACCCCGCAACTGGAGAGCAGCCCTCACCCACCCACAGCCTGAGAAAAGCCTGTGCAGCAACAACAGTGACACAGACAAAGCCGAATAAACAAAACATGTTTTGGAAAATTGGAAGCTTCACCTTTTGAGACTAATTCAAATTCAGGTAGAAATCACGCATTCTCCCTTCACTGTGCAGGGCTCCCCTTTGCTGTAACCTGAAATACAGTCCCAGAGGCTCTGCCTCCAGGTCAAGGGCCTGGATCCCGAGGCCCTTTGTATCTGTGTCTCTGTCTAGGACAGTGAACAGTAAGGACCATAAACTAGAACCTGGAAGGGGCTCAGTGGTCATATGTGTTGAAGAAATGAAGGAAACCAAGAGCTCTTCTTCTTCCGGGGGTTTCTGGACCACTGGTCTGCAGAAGCAGTGAGGAACCCCTAGGTGGCGCTCTGGCTCATTTCTGTGGCCTTGGGCACCGTGCACGCTTCCACTGAGAGGCCCTTTCAAGTTTCCTGGGTTTTGTTTTTGTTTTTTTACTTTGTTTTGCTTTACAACACTGTATTGGTTTTGCCATACACTGACATGAATCAGCCACAGGTGTACATGAGTTCCCAGTCCTGAACCCCTCCTCCCTTTCAATCAAAATAAACGAGTCAAATCTCATCTTATAACCTCTAAGTAATTCTTGCTGTTTAGTAGCTAATGCGGGTCAGATTCTGTGCAATCCCATGGACTGTAGCCCCCCAGGCTCCTCTGTCCATGGAATTCTCCAGGCAAGAATACTGGAGTGGGTTGTCATTTTCTTCTCCAGGGCATCTTCCCAGCCCAGGGATCAAATCTGGGTCTCCTGCACTGGTAGGGAGATTGTGTGCTAATGAGCCACCAGGGAAACAATGCAATTCTTAAAACCTCAAAAAGGAAAAAAAGAGTTTTTTTAATAAATATAAATTCACTAAAATCAGAAATACATACCACTTTCCTTAAATATATACTTTAACTTCTCTCAGAACCAGAGATTCCTGCAACTCTAGGATTTTCAATAATTCACAGAAGATGCCCATCTCTGTGTTTCCAGCTGCTGACTCTTGTCCTCTCCTTTTTCATTAAGTACTTTTTATTAGCCAATATCCTTTCTGCCTTGTGTATCTCACTATCTTAGTCTACAAAATGAAAATAATAATCTCTGCCTCCCCAGATCATCATGGGTAGCAAATAAAATAAAAAGAAAGTGTGGTGAGCACTTTGTAAACAGCACTGAGATATCAGAGCAGGCACCACCCATCAGTAAGTTTCCTCAAGCTTAGCGTCTTCCTCACCAAATTAACTAAAACAAGCAGTTTGTTCTTCAGCATTTTAAGGGATATTTAAAAACTTACAGAACAGACCGACTGTTGTCTTACATTGTTGGCAGTAATTTGGACAGGTGCAGACCCTCTGGACAGCTGTTTCAAGGTGAAATTGGACCCCTGTCTTCTCTAGAGCCGGCAATTCCACTCTGGGTACATGCCCACCAGAAATGAGCACAGGTGTGCAAAAGGACAGAGAACGTGCACTGGAGAGTTACCCATGATTTTCAGACATTGCATTAAACCTAAATGTCCAGCCACAGTAGAGCACGTGAAGAAAGGGGCCGTTCATCCAGCGGAACACTAAATAAAAATGAAAAAGGACAAACTCCTTCTACGAGTAACAGCCTGAGGAATCTCACAGACATACTGTGGAGTGAATGGACCCAGCACACGTGTACCCTGCCTCGTCCATTTACCTGACATCTGGGGATCTGCAAATTCATGGTTTACGGTGGTTGTTATTGATGTTCAGTCACTGTGTCGTGTCTGAGTCTTTGTAACCACGTGGACTGCAGCATGCCAGGCTTCCCTGTTGTATGCTGTCTCCTGGATTTGCTCAAAATTATGTCCATTGAGTCGGTGATGCCATCCAATCCAACTATGTCATCCTCTGTTGCCCCCTTCTCCTCCTGCCTTCAATCTTTCCCAGCATCCAGATCTTTTCTAATGAGTCAGTTCTTCACATTAGGTGGCGACAGTATGGGAGCTTCAGCCTCAGCATCAGTCCTTCCAGTGAATATTCAGGGTTGATTTCCTTTGGATGGACTGGCTGGACCTCCTTGCAGCCCAAGGACTTATTGCTAAAGAAGAGCACCGTGCTTTTTGCTTGTTTACATTTCAGTTTAAAAAGGGTCAGAACANTGTGAGTTTGTCATATATAGCTTTTATTATATTGAGGTATGTTCCTTTTCTTCCTGCTTTCTGTAGGTTTTTTTTTTTATATATCATAAATAGATGTTGAATTTTGTCAAAGGATTTCTCTGCATCTATTGAGATAATCATATGGTTTTTATTTTTCAATTTGTTAATGTGGTGTATTGCATTGACTGATTTGTGGATATTGAAGAATCCTTGTATCCCTGGGATAAAGCCCACTTGGTCGTGATGTATATGATCTTTTTAATGTGTTGTTGGCTTCTGGTTGATAGAATTTTTTAAGGNAATATCATAAATAGATATTGAATTTTGTCAAAGGATTTCTCTGCATCTATTGAGATAATCATATGGCTTTTATTTTTCAGTTTGTTAATGTGGTGTATTGCATTGACTGATTTGTGGATATTGAAGAATCCTTGTATCCCTGGGATAAAGCCCACCTGGTCGTGATGTATGATCTTTTTAATGTGTTGTTGGATTCTGATTGCTAGAATTTTGTTAAGGATTTTTGCATCTATAATAGATATTTCAAAGAATATATGAATTATATGATATTTTAAGAATATATAAATCATATGTAGCAGACACACCAATTACTACTGTCTGAAATCTTCATACTAAACCTACATCTTGGTTTAAAGTTTTAGTTTAAAAACTTAATAAACCAAAATCTGTAAGCCTTCAAAACATATGCTTTACTACCATTTATTCTTCAATCTGAATGAGTAATTTTTTTTTTTCTTGGAAGTGAACAAAAGATAGGGATTATATGACTCTCCCAGAGATTGAGAGATAAAGAATTATCTATTAAACAGAAGATGAAAAGAATATTTTTTAAAAAGAGCAAAAGCATTTTAAGCAAAAAAGAAGAAAGAGTAAACAAATGTGGATTTTTCTTTAATTCTCTAGATTGCTATGGACCAACCTTTGATATCCTGATTAAAATCTGAGTGTACGCTCCCANAACAGAAGATAAAAAGAATATTTTTTTAAAAGAGCAGAAGCATTTTAAGCAAAAAAGAAGAAAGAGTAAACAAGTGTGGATTTTTCTTTAATTCTCTAGATTGCTATGGACCAACCTTTGATATCCTGATTAAAAT
Source organism: Raphicerus campestris (assembly GCA_006410735.1). Taxonomy (NCBI): domain Eukaryota; kingdom Metazoa; phylum Chordata; class Mammalia; order Artiodactyla; family Bovidae; genus Raphicerus; species Raphicerus campestris. The sequence continues at coordinate 728,000 of SJYW01008570.1, forward strand.
CTGAGTGTACGCTCCCAAGAGGCCTCTATGCTGCTCAGTAGGGGAACTCAGCTCTGTTCTTGTCTTTAGTCTCCAGGACAAGGGCCAACAAATGTCCCAGATCCCAGAATGATGATAAAATGTCCATGTCACACGTGAGCAGCTCCAGTTCTTATTATGACCTTGGCCTGAAGGAAGCTAAATCAGCTTATGCGCCCCACACATTAGTTCTGACCACATAATAAGTGACATCATGAGTTTTATTAGAATAATAAGTTTATTTTTTAAAACTTCCTATTTAAACATTTCTTGGAAAACCCCACTTGGATTACAATTTGCTTAATTGACAGAAATTCTCACAACCTGCATGTGAAGCAAATGCTCTGTTGAAATAATTAAAATTATTATTTGCACCTATTGCAAAAGCAGTGACTGTGGAGAAGTAAAATAATGGAGAATTTAAATTCAGTGAAATTAATACCTTAATACCTTGGATTTTCATTCTGTGCAAAGGTGGTTCTATATTTTTCAAATTCCTTTATATTTAATTGATTCATTCAGTGATACCAGGAGAATTTTAATTACAAGTATACTGAAGATGAAAGAGAGTTCTGGCATTATTTTTTCTCTAATGTTTAGAGAAAAGGTCATCTTTGCTTAAAGACTTCTGTTAGAATTGTATACTTCTTGAAGTTCTTCTATTTACCTGCTTCTCTGAATGGCCACTAAGTCAAAATGTCTGCATCACATATTGCTAAAAAATTGGAAAAAATATTCAATCCCATTCTATCTCCACTGGTTATGAAATCTATTGCTTTTGTCTTGATAAAGGTGGATCAATAATTTAGTATTTAATAATACTCTTTGTGTCTTTTAGACTCCTTTCAGAAGCAGGAGGCTTAAGTCAATGTTCCTTTTAAAATTCCTTTATAGGATTAACAATTTGCAAATTGTATTTTCAGTCTTTTCTTATGAAATAAAGTTATAGCTCAGATGACCCTTTAAGGATTATTTCTTTATGGATTATTATCCTTTAGGCTTTATTTCATTAGCTAATTTTAATCTAATTAGTTCTAGACAGGAAGCTTATAGTTTTGCCTTTTCCTATAATTTTCTTAGCAACAGGTACTCAAGAAATGAGTACATGTGATCCTTTGTGCATTTTTGACTAGTTAGTTTAAATATTAGATATTAAAACTTAAAAAAATAAAAAGAAGCCTCACTGAACTCCTAAAAAATCTCACTCTTTCTAGCTCTGTTGAAAAACCCAAGCTGCCTTCTTTCTTCCTCTATAAATTGTCATGTCTTACAGACAATGAGCAGAAAGTTTCTTCAGAGCAAATTTAAAGGCATGCTCAAAACAGATTAGCTTAAAAAACAGCTCCAGGAAAACACATCTGTAATAAATCCTAACTCAAATAGCTTCAGTAAAGTATATTTCTATGCAGAAAACGCAAAGCCTTCCTCCTGTTCCATAGTTGAGTTGTACACACACACACATGGGGTCAGGAAGATGCCCTGGAGAAGGAAATGGCAACACACTCCAGTATTCATGCCTGGAAAATCCCATGGACAGAGGAGCCTGGTGGGCTACAGTCTATGGGGTTGCAAAGAGCTGGACACGACTGAGCAACTAACACTGTCACCTTCACTTTCATACTCTATTAAACTGAATCCAAGACAAGAACGTTTTCACACTTTAATGACTCCAAAGGGAGGATTAGGTATTTGGCAGTGTTTTGTCTTGGCCCTTTTTCAATGGTGTATATGATAATTCTGCATTCTAGTCGGTGGTGTCTTAAATGTGATGGGATTCTCTAACAGGACATGATCTGGTTGTAGGCACTTCTATTTTCTAGAAATTAAGACTCTTGTAATACAACTCTGTCCCATTTCCTGCTCACCACTCCGTCCCAGGGTCCTGCTACACGTGCAGAGTTCTAGAAGCTTCTCCTATCTCTACATATGACTGTCCTGAGGGGAGGAGCAAAAGGAATAGGAAGAAAGGGAAAGGAGAAATACCGGCATCTTGGGGGAGTTATAATTGGTATTAATTAAGTTTGTAAAAATAATATAAACAAGAAATCATCTAAAATTAATATCATACCACGTGGTAACCTTACAATATAAGAGCTTAAGCATTATTAGATTTAACTGTGGGCTGCTATGTACATATTTAACTATGCAATGCAGGAGACCCCGGTTTGATTCCTGGGTCAGGAAGATATGCTGGAGAAGGAGTAGGCTACCCACTCCAGTATTCTTGGGCTTCCCTTGCAGCTCAGCTGGTAAAGAAGCAGCCTGCAATGTGGTATACCCAGTTTGATCCCTGCTTTGGGAAGATCTCCTGGAGAAGGGAAAGGCTACCCATTCTAGTATTCTGACCTGGGGATTTCCATGGGCTGTATAGTCCATGGGATCACAAAGAGCTGGACATGACTGAATGACTTTCACTTTGACTTTCATGGACTGCAAGAAATCAGCAAACATATTCACTTTGAAACACTTCAATACGTTGACAGAAAGCTGAGTGTCACACACTGATTCCTTATTTATAAAGATAATATCAGAACTTGGCCATAATATATGGGTGTTGGAGGAAAGGATGGGGGAAGGGATAGTTACGGACTTTGGTATGGACATGTACATATGGCTCTGTTTAAAATAGATAACCAATAGGGACACATGTGAGTAGCACATGGAACTCTGCTCAGTGTTATGTGGCAGCCTGGATGAGATGCGGGTTTAGGGGAGAATGGATGTGTGTTTATGTATGGCTGAGTCTCTTTGCTGTGAACCTGAAATTACCACAACATTGTTAATTGGCTATACCCCAGTACAATATAAAAAAGTTTAATTTTTTAAAAGATGATAAGAAGATAAGACTCTCATGTCCGACTCTTAGCAACACCATGGACTGCAGCCTACCAGGCTCCTCCGTCCATGGGATTTTCCAGGCAAGAGTACTGGAGTGGAGTGCCATTGCCTTCTCCAGAGGGAAAGGTGAGGGAAAGGGAGATGACATTCCTTATGGATCCAGCACCACATGCTTTAACTACACATACAGTTTAAAGCTGAAAACTGAAAAGGCTTTGTCACCAAAGTGTCAGGGGAGGAGATCCGGGCATCCATCTCCTAACAAAAATCAATAACATACAATTACTCGTGAGCAAATACAGTTCTGGGTGTGCTCAGTGGAGCAAAAAGCCCAGGAATAACCACACAGGAGGGATAGGGAGACTTTCTATATTGCCTGCATCATCCCACTCCCAGTCCAGCACTGCCCAGTGCAGGGAGCGAACTCACACCAGAAGGTTCTTCTCAAGCACAGGAGAGCCTTTCCAGGCAAGACATGAAGGGGGTGCCCCACCCTGGAGAAGCCAATATCTGCCAGATCCACAGTGACCCGCCCNCTGCATTCTAGTCGGTGGTGTCTTAAATGTGATGGGATTCTCTAACAGGACATGATCTGGTTGTAGGCACTTCTATTTTCTAGAAATTAAGACTCTTGTAATACAACTCTGTCCCATTTCCTGCTCACCACTCCGTCCCAGGGTCCTGCTACACGTGCAGAGTTCTAGAAGCTTCTCCTATCTCTACATATGACTGTCCTGAGGGGAGGAGCAAAAGGAATAGGAAGAAAGGGAAAGGAGAAATACCGGCATCTTGGGGGAGTTATAATTGGTATTAATTAAGTTTGTAAAAATAATATAAACAAGAAATCATCTAAAATTAATATCATACCACGTGGTAACCTTACAATATAAGAACTTAAGCATTATTAGATTTAACTGTGGGCTGCTATGTACATATTTAACTATGCAATGCAGGACACCCCGGTTTGATTCCTGGGTCAGGAAGATATGCTGGAGAAGGAGTAGGCTACCCACTCCAGTATTCTTGGGCTTCCCTTGCAGCTCAGCTGGTAAAGAAGCAGCCTGCAATGTGGTATACCCAGTTTGATCCCTGCTTTGGGAAGATCTCCTGGAGAAGGGAAAGGCTACCCATTCTAGTATTCTGACCTGGGGATTTCCATGGGCTGTATAGTCCATGGGGTCACAAAGAGTTGGACATGACTGAATGACTTTCACTTTGACTTTCATGGACTGCAAGAAATCAGCAAACATATTCACTTTGAAACACTTCAATACGTTGATAGAAAGCTGAGTATTACACACTGATTCCTTATTTATAAAGATAATATCAGAACTTGTCCATAATATATGGGTGTTGGGGGAAAGGATTGGGGAAGGGATAGTTACAGACTTTGGTATGGACATGTACATATGGCTCTGTTTAAAATAGATAACCAATAGGGACACATGTGAGTAGCACATGGAACTCTGCTCAGTGTTATGTGGCAGCCTGGATGAGATGCGGGTTTAGGGGAGAATGGATGTGTGTTTATGTATGGCTGAGTCTCTTTGCTGTGAACCTGAAATTACCACAACATTGTTAATTGGCTATACCCCAGTACAATATAAAAAAGTTTAATTTTTTAAAAGATGATAAGAAGATAAGACTCTCATGTCCGACTCTTAGCAACACCATGGACTGCAGCCTACCAGGCTCCTCCGTCCATGGGATTTTCCAGGCAAGAGTACTGGAGTGGAGTGCCATTGCCTTCTCCAGAGGGAAAGGTGAGGGAAAGGGAGATGACATTCCTTATGGATCCAGCACCACATGCTTTAACTACACATACAGTTTAAAGCTGAAAACTGAAAAGGCTTTGTCACCAAAGTGTCAGGGGAGGAGATCCGGGCATCCATCTCCTAACAAAAATCAATAACATACAATTACTCGTGAGCAAATACAGTTCTGGGTGTGCTCAGTGGAGCAAAAAGCCCAGGAATAACCACACAGGAGGGATAGGGAGACTTTCTATATTGCCTGCATCATCCCACTCCCAGTCCAGCACTGCCCAGTGCAGGGAGTGAACTCACACCAGAAGGTTCTTCTCAAGCACAGGAGAGCCTTTCCAGGCAAGACATGAAGGGGGTGCCCCACCCTGGAGAAGCCAATATCTGCCAGATCCACAGTGACCCGCCCACCCCTGGGAGCAATTAGCTCCCAACGCCCCGTGGATTTTTTTCTTTGCAGGCTCCAGCTGTCTGAGTTGCAAGCCCTCTGTCCCAGTTGCTGGGTCCCCAGCCAGGGCTGCCATGGGGACCCCAGCCCTGGCACCCCGAGCAGATAGAACACCCCATGCATGGCTGCAGCTAGCCTGGCCCTGTCTCAGCCCTCACCACCTCAGGTGTGTGACAGTCTCCTCTCGCCACCTTGCACACACTGGCAGCAGTCTCTGCTGTCACAGGCACACACATGACCAGTCACCATCACCGTTGGCATCTGTCCCTTACTGCTGCCCGAGGTCTGCTGAGGACCCACCAGCTCCCACAGCCACCAGAGGCATCCTTAAGCTCCCAGCACTAAGGACCACAGGGCTGGTGACCTCACAGACCACAGCTATTAACAGAGCTGAGGCCCAACCCCAAAGCCCCTGCCCCACCTGACCCAGGGCACAGCACGTTCTAGCATGACCCCTCTACCATGCCGAGGTCTTTCTCCCTGAAATTAGTTCATAACATCTGGAAGAGGTGACAGCGTCTTCAGTGCGCAGCCGCTATATAAGAAGGTTATAGGGACCACAAAAACATCAGGGAAACATGTCACCATCAGTGGGATGCAGTGCATGCCCAGTCAATGGCACCAGTGGCATGGGGGCCCATGAACTGACTGGCAAAGAATTCAAACTGATTGTTCTAAAGAAGCTCAGTGAGCTACAAGAAACACGGATAAACCATTTAATGAAATCAGGAAAATGATACCCCCCCAAAATGAGAAGTTCAATGAAGAAGGAGAGATATAAAACATTAAAATTAAATCAAACAGAAATTTCAGAGCTGCTGAATACAATGAATGAACTAAAACACNGGAGACTTTCTATATTGCCTGCATCATCCCACTCCCAGTCCAGCACTGCCCAGTGCAGGGAGTGAACTCACACCAGAAGGTTCTTCTCAAGCACAGGAGAGCCTTTCCAGGCAAGACATGAAGGGGGTGCCCCACCCTGGAGAAGCCAATATCTGCCAGATCCACAGTGACCCGCCCTCCCCTGGGAGCAATTTGCTCCCAACGCCCCGTGGATTTTTTTCTTTGCAGGCTCCAGCTGTCTAAGTTGCAAGCCCTCTGTCCCAGTTGCTGGGTCCCCAGCCAGGGCTGCCATGGGGACCCCAGCCCTGGCACCCCGAGCAGATAGAACACCCCATGCATGGCTGCAGCTAGCCTGGCCCTGTCTCAGCCCTCACCACCTCAGGTGTGTGACAGTCTCCTCTCGCCACCTTGCACACACTGGCAGCAGTCTCTGCTGTCACAGGCACACACATGACCAGTCACCATCACCGTTGGCATCTGTCCCTTACTGCTGCCCGAGGTCTGCTGAGGACCCACCAGCTCCCCACCGCCACCAGAGGCATCCTTAAGCTCCCAGCACTAAGGACCACAGGGCTGGTGACCTCACAGACCACAGCTATTAACAGAGCTGAGGCCCAACCCCAAAGCCCCTGCCCCACCTGACCCAGGGCACAGCACGTTCTAGCATGACCCCTCTACCATGCCGAGGTCTTTCTCCCTGAAATTAGTTCATAACATCTGGAAGAGGTGACAGCGTCTTCAGTGTGCAGCCGCTATATAAGAAGGTTATAGGGACCACAAAAACATCAGGGAAACATGTCACCATCAGTGGGATGCAGTGCATGCCCAGTCAATGGCACCAGTGGCATGGGGGCCCATGAACTGACTGGCAAAGAATTCAAACTGATTGTTCTAAAGAAGCTCAGTGAGCTACAAGAAACATGGATAAACCATTTAATGAAATCAGGAAAATGATACCCCCCCAAAATGAGAAGTTCAATGAAGAAGGAGAGATATAAAACATTAAAATTAAATCAAACAGAAATTTCAGAGCTGCTGAATACAATGAATGAACTAAAACACTCAATAAAGAACTTTGACAGCAGACCAAATCAAGAATCAGAAGTTTTCAGAAAACTTCCACACAACCAGTACATACATGGATTGATGCTCAGCCTTACCAATCAAACCACAGTGAGCTATCCTGACACCTATGCATGGTCTAAATGATGTGTTGAAACTGAAAAAAAAAAAAAAAAGAGAGAGAGAAATCAAACTCATAGCCAGAGTGGAAAGGTGGTTGCCAGAGGCTAGGAAGGGAAATGGGGAGATTTTGGTTGAAGGGCACGAACTTTCAGTTATAACATGAATAAGTTCTGGAAGCATGATGTACAGCATGATGACTATAGTTAATAATAACGTGCTTCATACTTGAAATTTGGTAGATTAGTAAATCTTAGTATTGTCAGTCAATCAGTTATGTCCGGTTTTTATGACACTTTGGACTGTTGCCCACCAGGCTCCTCTGTCCATGGGAGTTCCCAGGCAAGAATACTGGAATGGGTTGCCATGCCGTTCTTCAGGACATCTTCCTGACCCAGGGATTGAACCCAAATTTCCCACATTGAAGGCCAATTCTTTATAATCTGAGCCACCAGGGGACCCCAGTAGATCTTAAATGTTCTTACCAGAAAAAAAAAAAAAAAGAAAAGTAACTATCTCAGGTGACATCANGAGATCTTCCCGACCCAGGGATTGAACCCAAATTTCCCACATTGAAGGCCAATTCTTTATAATCTGAGCCACCAGGGAACCCCAGTAGATCTTAAATGTTCTTACCAGAAAAAAAAAAAAAAGAAAAGTAACTATCTCAGGTGACATCAGTGTTAATTAGCTTATTGTGGTCATCATTTCACATTGTGTATACATATCACAACATTCCATTATACATCTTAAATACTTTCAATTTTTATTTGTCATCATAGCTCAAAAAAGCTGAAGGAAAAGACTTTGATTTTTACCTAAATAAAAAAGTAACTTTATAGAATGCATGCATGCTAAGTCGCTTCGGTCATGTCTGACTCTCTGAGACCCTATGGACAGCAGCCCACCAGGCTCCTCTGTCCACAGGATTCTCTAGGCAAGAATGCTGGAGTGGGTTGCCATTTCCTTCTCTGAAAACTTTATAGAATAAAACCTCACTATTCTGATATTAAACCTACAGTAAGTGAAAAAATGCATCTGTATAAAAGAGCTTCCCTGGTTGCTCAGCAGTAAAGAATCTGCCTGCAGTACAGGAGATGGAATTTTGATCCCTGGGTCAGGAATATCCTCTGGAGAAGGAAATGGCAACCCACTCCAGTATTCATGCCTGAAAAATCCAATGGACAGAAGAGCCTGGTGGGCTACAGTCCCTGGGGTCAAAAAGTCAAGCACTACTTAGGAACTAAACCAGCAACAACATAAAAGGAATACATCTTAACATATATAGTGAATATATATGTGTACATATACATATATATAAAGGAATGACAGTTACATTATAATAGGATATACCTTTAGAAACTGTTAGTCTTAGCAAGCTTTAACAAGCCTTTAGTTAATGCTTGTATATCTACTAATCAAGGGCAGAAAAAGGATTACGGAGGCTTCCCTGGTGGCTCAGTTGGTAAAGA
>SJYW01008570.1:740050-760720 GCA_006410735.1 Raphicerus campestris
CCATTTTCAGCATCCCTACCAGATGATACGTCTATTATGACATATCATTATCACCCAGAGTCCACAGCTTACACTGTGGTTCACTGTTGGTGTTTTACATTCTATGGATTTGGGCACACACATAATGACCTGTCCATCATGATGGTATCTTACCCCTAAACTATCTTCTGACCTCTCTCACTTTTTTAAACATTGTAAAACTCACAGCTTCTTTGAATTTGTTTATATATGTGTTGAACTTGGAAAACAGATGATTCCGTTTTCTCACACATATCTACTAAACGTACTTAATAAATGAATGTGTACATTAGAGTCTATATAATGATTCTGTAAAGAGCCTATAGAGATTACTGACTTTAAAGCTAGAAACACATGAACACCAGCAAGGGAGACGTGGTTCACTCCCGCTTCATTAGTCACCGTCTTCTACAACCTCTTGCAGGTAATTTAGCTGTTTCTTATAGAAATTTCCCTTGACAGTCATCTACTTATACTGTTACAAAGAAAGTCAGAGTTCAAGGAAACTGTCACTCCATAAAGATTAAGTAAAGCCTGGCTTAACATGAAATTGATCATGTTTCTTTAGTTTTAAAGACGACCATCCTGGCTCTTTGTGATTTCTCTCCTTTGATTTCAAACAATCACATGCAGAAATAGGAGCTCAAGTGAATGCTGGCAGAGAATCTTTAATTAAATATCACTGCCTAAATTTGAAGTCCAAAACCTGGAGAGAAAAAGCTATAATCGATTTTCCTGGACACCGTATAGAGCTTGTTGGGGGGGATCCAAAGTAGCTTAAGAAAAGCTTAGTAACCGAGAGGCTGCTTTCTGTTGGCGGAGTCTTGAGTTGACTTAAGAAGCAAATGCACAGCCCTCTGCAAGGAGGTTAGAAAGAAGAAACCTGTGACACTGCAAGTAAAAGACATCACAATCAATAAAGGGAGTTTGGCCACAGACTGAGCAAAATGATTCCATTTAAAAAGTTATTTTAGTACAACCCTTTAAGTCTGAAACTCTTTTGACTTCATTTCTAAAAATTCTAGAAATTAAAAAATAAAATCTTCCACAAGGACTAAGATTCAGAAGGTTGAAATGGGAAAATTAGCTACCCTTTTCTCCTGAATGAAAAATCATTTTGATCTACCTTAACACAGTAAACACACAGGTCATTGCAACTAATCAGCTTATCTCCAGAGAGCAAGCATCCATGCTGGTTTCTCTAGATGGCCATTGTTCATGATGAAGTAAAGGAAACATAGTTTTTATTAAAGCAACAGTTCTTATTCTCAACCGAGAAAGTTCAAAATCTAACATGTGACAACAGTAGCTACATGGTTACTTTAAATAAATTAATGCTGACTGTTGGTTTCAGTTAAAGCACTTTGAAAGCACAGTAAATATTCCACAATTGAGTGTTGCATGCCGTCTGTGAATCAGGTCCTGGGAGGACTTATCTGGGATGATGATATACTGAGAACAAATACCCTGATGGAACTTTGGGTACCTTCTCCATGTTGGAACTGTGTTTTCCCACATTTATGTAGACAGATGGAACTCTCACCTTCCATAGATGACAGCCTTGTCATGGTAAAGGGGCTTGTGTAATTCAGAGGTGTGGTTTGTGGTGGCCTGCTGCAAGGTTAGGAGCACTGAGCATGTGCATACATGGGGCCTTTTGAAGGGGATCTCCCTTATCTTCATTACCTCCACCATAGTTTGGTCTCAGGTCAAACAACAGGGAGGGAACACAGCCCCACCCATCAACAGAAAATTGGATTTAAAATTTACTGTGCATGGCCCCACTCATCAGAATAAGACCCAGTTTCCCCCACAATCACTCTGTCCCATCAGGAATCTTCCATAAGCCTCTTATCTTTATCCATCAGAGGGCAAACAGAATGAAAACCACAATCACAGAAGACAAATCAAATTGACCACTTGAATCACAGCCTTGTCTAACTCAATGAAACTATGAGCCATGCCATATAGGGCCACCCAAGACAGACAGGTCATGCTGGAGAATTCTAACAAAATGGTCCACTGGAGAAGGGAATGGCAAACCACTTCAGTATTCTTGCCTGGAGAATCTATGAACAATATGAAAAGGCAAAAAGATAGGACACTGAAAGATGAACTCCACAGGTCGGTAGGTGCCCAGTATGCTACTGGAGATCAGTGGAGAAATAACTCCAGAAAGAATGAACAGATGGAGTCAAATCAAAAACAACACCCAGCTGTGAATGTGACTGGTGATGTAAGTAAAGTCTGATGCTGTAAAGAACAATATTGCGTAGGAACCTGGAAGGTAGGTCTATGAATTGAGAGAAATTGAAAGTGGTCAAACAGGAGATGGCAAGAGTGACTATCAACATTTTAAGAGTCAGTTCGGAGAAGGCAATGGCAACCCATTCCAGTACTCTTGCCTGGAAAATCCCATGGACGAAGGAGCCTGGTGGGCTGCTGTCCATGGGGTCACGAAGAGTCGGACATAACTGAGCGACTTCACTTTCACTTTTCACTTTCTTGCTTTCGAGAAGGCAATGGCAACCCACTCCAGTACTNGCTTATAATAGTGTTTGACACACAGAGTTTGTATTATTGCCCTGATTTCACACCCAACTGTTGAAATACAAAGAATATTTCTCTTTCCTCTTTATTTTTTATCCCAAAATACTATTCTCATTGATAACATACACATTTTATCCATTTACTTTTCTTTATTCCTCCTCTTATCCTGGAAGGAATTCTATAAAAATTCAAATAGTTGTCATTTGTTCACAACTATATTTCTAGGACTTACAACATCAGATACAGATTAAACTATCACTATTTAGTTTTAATAAGAGTGGTGATAGAAAATATCACTATAAACAATTGGCAAGGGTAGCAAGGAGCTTGCATTTTGTATATAATGATATCATGAAGGCTGATTATGTGCCCTCACTTGTCCTACAGACTTTCTGTCATCTGTGCACTTGGACAAGCCTGGTCATGAGGTATCCCATGCATGTAGACTGGACCAGGGCACCACGGTTAAAGCATGCCCTTGAAAAGGGCTCAATANCTTGTCCTACAGACTTTCTGTCATCTGTGCACTTGGACAAGCCTGGTCATGAGGTATCCCATGCATGTAGACTGGACCAGGGCACCACGGTTAAAGCATGCCCTTGAAAAGGGCTCAATAATGAGTGAGTCAGGAGCTGAAGTGGTCCATTCTGACTCATGAAAGAAGCAGTGTAAGAATTATCTGTGATTTGTAAAGCGCAGGGCTTGTTTTTGTTACATTGTTGTTGTTCAGTTGCTAGCTTGGGTCTCTTTGCAACACCATGGGCTGACTGCAGTAAGCCAGGCTTCCCTGTCCTCCACTGTCTCCCTGAGTTTGCTCAAACTCGTGTCCATTGAGTTGGCGATGCCATCCAACTATATCATGCCCGTCACCCCCACCTCCTCTTGCCATCAAGCTTGATGGAATCATGCACCTGTGTACACATGAACATGCTTATATTGACACAGATGCAGACTTTTAAAAGCAAAATGTTTTGGTTTTTGTCTAATATATTTGTCANCCATGGGCTGACTGCAGTAAGCCAGGCTTCCCTGTCCTCCACTGTCTCCCTGAGTTTGCTCAAACTCGTGTCCATTGAGTCGGCGATGCCATCCAACTATATCATCCCCGTCATCCCCACCTCCTCTTGCCATCAAGCTTGATGGAATCATGCACCTGTGTACACATGAACATGCTTATATTAACACAGATGCAGACTTTTAAAAACAAAATGTTTTGGTTTTTGTCTAATATATTTGTCAAGTTCTCCAGAGAACTAGAACCAAAAGGGGGTACATAATAGATAGGCAGTTAGATGATGAATAGATTGATAGATGGATGATGGTTAGATAGATGATTATAGGAATTGGGTCACATGATTCTGAAGCCTGAGAAGTCCCAAGCTCTACCATTTTCAAGCTGGAAAATCAAGAAAACCAGGGTATCCAGCAGGAGATGGACAGAAAATGGACACTGTATCTCAAGTAGAGACAGCCCTCTTTTCACACTTTTGGAGGGTGAGGCCCCATATAGACTGGTTGATGTCCTCCATATCCACACTGGAGACAAAATCGTTGCTTCTTCTATCTATTCAGATGCAGACCTCTCTCAAAAACACTCTGACAGATACAGCCAGAAATAGCATTTAACCAACTTTCTGGGTCATCCCTCAGCCTGGTCAAGTGGACACATGAAATTAACCAACACATGTAAGTGTGAACTAGATGGTATCTGGAATCAAATTCCAAGATGACCAAGTCACTAACCATTGTAATCAGGCAAAAAAGTAGATACTACAGAAACTTTGAAATGCTTCAGTTAACATGGCCCCCACTTGGGGGAACTCAGACCTGGGAATGTGTGGAGGGATGCTCTTTATTGACAAGAGTTTTGCAGGTGGCTGTATCTACATGGGCTTCCCGAGTGGCTCAGTGGGTAAAGAACCCCCCTACAATGCAGAAGATACAAGAGGTGTTGGTTTGATCCCTGGGTCAGGAAGATCCCCTGGAGAAGGAAATGGCAACCCTCTCCAGTGTTCTCACCTCGAGAATCCCATGGACAGTGGAGCCTGGTGGGCTATAGTGCATGGGCTTGCAAAGAATTGGACATGATGAAAGCAACTGAGCACACATGCGTGGACATGCATGGATCCACAGGGCCACTGGTGCTGGCTTATTTCCTCTCTTTCTTTACATTCATACCCATACCAGCTATTCTGAGAAGTAAACACATAATTTCCCCCCTCCTCCTCATATTACACACCACCAGGGAGTGACTGTTGTTCTTGGAAGGAGAACAGAGGTTATTCTGCAGGGCTCAGCAAAGAACTGGAAGAGTTATCTCTCTAACTGGAAATATAAAATTGCCCACTATTGTATTACTGTTATTGTAGCAACAGCTGCTTTAGCCACATTTTCTTCGTGGTACCAGGGGCAATGCATTGTTGTAAATATTGCCTCATCTCCCCAGTCTAGTGCCCTGGGAGAGCTGATTACAGAATGAGCACCTGCCAAGGTACCTGAGTTACTATAGAAAACACATTTACATTGAACAGCATCACCTGCGTTTGTTGTCAGAGTCAAAGCTCTTCTTATGTTAGGATGTCCAAGGGCCTTTATCAGTGGGTTGAGTATCGGTGATACAGGGAATAGGCTGTAATGTGGCAGACTCAATATGTGAACACCCAGGGGAGATGGTAGGATATAAGATACCCAGTTATGAGCAGAGCATGAAGTCAGAGGCAGCAGGTCTAACCGTGAAATGCAGTCTTCTAATTACACACATCAATTAAATGGTTTAAGTAGTATATCACTAGAGTAATAATCTTAAATAATCAAGGGCCTTTATTAAATATTAATTTAGTACACTAGAACTCATACATTTAGTTTTAAATTCTTCATATTTTAAAGAACTTGTATGTATTTCTGTTCCTGGGGTTCTCTCAGCAAGGATACTGGAGTGATTTGCCATTTCCCCCTCCAGGAAATGGTTAAGCAGCATCACAGACTCAGTGGACATGAATCTGAGCAAATTCTAGGAGATGTTGAAGGACAGGGGAATCTGGGGTGCTGCAGTCCACAGGGTTGTGAAGATTTGGACATGACTGAACAGTAATAATATATTTCTGAGTTTATTCACTATCCCAAAGTGAAAACAGCACCCAGTTATGGATATGACTGGTGATATAAGCAAGGTTGGATGCTGTAAAGAGCAATATTGCATAAGAACCTGGAATGTTTCGTCCGTGAACCGAGGCAAATTGGAAGTTATCAAACAGTAGATGGCAAAGAGTCAATGTCGACATTTTAAGAATCAGTGAACTAAAATGGACTGGAATGGGTAAATTTAACTCAAATGACCACTATATCTACTACTGTGGGCAAGAATCCCTTAAAAGAAATGGAGTAGCCATCAGAGACAACAAAAGAGTCCAAAATGCAGTGCTTGGAGGCAATCTCAAAAATGACAGAATGGTCTCTGTTCATTTCTAAGGCAAACCATTCAATATCACGGTAATCCAAGTCTATGCCCTGAGAAGTAATGCTGAAGAAGCTGAAGTTGAATAGTTCTATGAAGACCTACAAGACCTTTTAGAATGAACACCCCCAAATTGATGTCCTTTTCATTATAAGGGATTGGAATGCAAAAGTAGGAAGTCAAAAGACACCTGGAGTAACTGGCAAATTTGGCCTTGGAGTACAGAATGAAGCAGGACAAAGATGAGTAGAGTTATGCCAAGAGAACACACTGGTCATAGCAAACACCCTCTTCCAACAACACAAGAGAAGACTCTACACATGGACATCACCAGATGGCAAACACCAAAATCAGATTAATTGTATTATTTGCAGCCAAAGATGGAGAAGCTCTATATAGGCAGCAAAAACAAGACAGGGAGCTGACTATGGCTCAGATCATGAACTCCTTATTGCCAAATTCAGACTTAAATTGAAGAAAGTGGGGAAATAGCCACTAGGCCATTCAGGTATGACCTAAATCAAATCCCTTATGATTGTACAGTGGAAGTGAGAAATAGGTTTAAGGGACTAGATCTGATAGAGTGCCTGGTGAAGTATGGACAGAGGTTTGTGACATTGTAGAGAGACAGGGATCAAGACCATCCCAAAAAAAAGAAATGTAAAAAAGCAAAATGGCTATCTGAGGAGGCCTTACAAATAGCTGTGAAAAGAAGAGACGCAAAAAGCAAAGGAAAAAAGGAAGGATATATCCATTTGAATGCAGAATTCCAAAGAATAGCAAGGAGACATAAGAAAGCCTACCTCAGTGATCAGTGAAGAGAAACAGAGGAAAACAATAGAATGGGAAAAACTAGAGATCTCTTCAAGAAAATTAGAGATATTTTCAAAGGAACATTTCATGCAAAGATGGGCTCAATAAAGGACAGAAGTGGTATGGACCTAACAGAAACAGAAAATATTAAGAAGAAGTGGCAACAACACAGAGAACTGTACAAAAAAGATCTTCACAATCCAGATAATCATGATGGTATGATCACTCACCTAGAACCAGACATCCTGGAATACCAAGCCAAGTGGCCCTTAGGAAGCATCACTACAACCAAAGCTAATGGAGGTGATGGAATTCCAGTTGAGCTGTTTTATATCCTGAAAGATGATGCTGTGAAAGTGCTGCATTCATATGCCAGCAAATTTGGAAAACTCAGCAGTGGCCACTGAACTGGAAAAGGTCAGTTTTCATTCCAATCCCTAAGAAAGGCAATGCCAAAGAATGCTCAAACTACTACACAGTTGCACTCACACGCTAGCAAAGTAATGCTCAAAATTCTCCAAGCCAGGCTTCAGCAATACATGAACTGTGAACTTCCTGATGTTCAAGCTGGTCTTAGGAAAGGCAGAGGAAACAGAGATCAAATTGCCAACATCTGCTGTATCATCAGAAAAGCAGGAGAGTTTCAGGAAAACTTCTATTTCTGCTTTGTAGACTATGCCAAAGTCTTTGACTGTGTGGATCACTATAAACTGGAAAATTCTTCAAGAGATGGGAATACCAGACCATCTGACCTGCCTCTTGAGAAACCTATATGCAGGTCAGGAAGCAAGTTAGAACCGGACATGGAACAACAGACTGGTTCCACCTCAGGAAAGGAGTATGTCAAGGCTGTATAGTATCACCCTGCTTTTTATTTTTTTGGATGCATTTAAATTTTATTTTATTTTTAATATAAATTTATTTCTTTTCTTTGGAGGTTAATTAATTTACAATATTGTATTGGTTTTGCCATACATCAACATGAATCCACCACAGGTATACACGTGTTCCCTATCCTGAACCCCCCTCCATCCTCCCTCCCCGTACCATCCCTCTGGGTCATCCCAGTGCACCAGCCCCAAGCATCCAGTATCATGCATTGAACCTGGACTGACAATTCGTCTCATATATGATAGTAAACATGTTTCAATGCCATTCTCCCAAATCATCCCACCTTTTCCCTCTTCCACAGAGTCCAAAAGCCTGTTCTATACATCTGTGTTTCTTTTGCTGTCTCACATAAAGGGTTACTATTACCATCTTTCTAAATTCCATATATATGCATTAGTATACTGTATTGGTGTTTTTCTTTCTGGCTTACTTCACTCTGTATAATAGGCTCCAGTTTCATCCACCTCATTAGAACTGATTCAAATGAATTCTTTGTAATGGCTGAGTAATACCCATCACTTTATGGCAAATAGAAGGGGAAACAGTGGAAACAGTGGCTGACTTTATTTTTTGGAGTTCCAAAATCACTGCAGATGGTGCCTGCAGCCATGAAATTAAAAGACGCTTACTCCTTGGAAGGAAAGTTATGACAACCTAGACAGCATATTAAAAAGCAGAGACATTACTCTGCCAACAAAGGTCCATCTAGTCAAAGCTATGGTTTTTCCAGTGGTCATGTATGGATGTGAAAGTTGGGCTTTAAATAAAGCTGAGCACCGAAGAACTGATGCTTTCGAACAGTGGTACTGGAGAAGACTCTTGAGAGTTCCTTGAACTGCAAGGAGATCTAACCAGTCATTCCTAAAGGATATCAGTCCTGAATATACATTGGAAGGACTGATGTTGAAGCTGAAACTCCAATACTTTGGCCACCTGATGTAAAGAAATGAATCATTTGAAAAGACCTGGATACTGGGAAAGATTGAAGGCAGGAGGAAAAGGAGATAACAGAGGATGAGATGGTTGGATGACATCACCAACTCAATGGGCATGAGTTTGGGTAAACTCCAGAAGTTGATGTTGGACAGGGAGGCCTGGCATGCTGGTCCATGGGGTCACAAAGAGTAGGACACGACTGAGCGACTGAACTGATGCGTGTATATGTACATATAAACAGATGCATACTCATACATACAGACACAGGCTCACACACTTAATCAGAAATATATTTTTAAAAATTTCCCACCAGCTGAACCAGATCGTGAGTAAAAGCAAAAATTCTATTATCCATTATGTATTTCTCAATTTACAGTAAAATTTCATATAAACAAATTTGGATCACTTTATTGACCAACATCTGAGATGAGGCAGGATGAGACTGAATAGAGGGCATCTCTTACAATCCCTGGGATTCAGAATTTCAACTATAATGGTTCAGTTGAAATGGTGTCTTTTCAATTTTTATTCCTAAAGACTCCAGTCATTTCAAAAGCTTTTGTATCTTTTTGTTTCTGTATTTTAAAAAAGTTAATTGAGGACTCAAAGAAGCAAACAAACTGGAAAGAGAAGCATCTCTGAAACAAAATCTTCATGATGAGTTGCCCAAGCATAAAATCCAAGTCCTTTATCGAATGATCCAAGAAGATAACAACTGTTGGGTTTACGAGTCTCTTTGTTTCCTTGGTTAAATGGATATCCTGAGAAATGATTCGATCCAGTAGAACTTGTTGGCTTTTAATTTCATCAAAAACAGCTGAAAAAATCCTGCAAGAGACAACTCCTTGGCTTAGTGATGGTGAGAACAGATTCTGCAAAGGTAAAATGACTAACTCAAGTTATTTCTGATGTAAACTTTTAGGCATTCTTCAGAGTGCAGACTCCTATCTAGTTTTTGCCCTGTGAGGTGGCCCTGGATAAAACTGCTGAATTGATAGCTAGTCATCTCCTGAATGCTTTTGTTCCCAAGGCAACCACCCAGTGACCCCTACTCAGAGTTTGCCTGAGCTCCTGCAAGGGACTCGCCCCTCCCTGGCCCTCTTTCCCTGGTCACATTCATTTATCTTAAGTTCTTCTGGTTCCACAATGGGAACTCATACAACAACCTCAAGAAAACAGAGGGTTCTACAGGAACTGGTACCATTTATCCAAAATTAATTGAGAGAGGGACATTCTGCCCCTCCCATAATNATGGGCTCAATAAAGGACAGAAGTGGTATGGACCTAACAGAAACAGAAAATATTAAGAAGAAGTGGCAACAACACAGAGAACTGTACAAAAAAGATCTTCACAATCCAGATAATCATGATGGTATGATCACTCACCTAGAACCAGACATCCTGGAATACCAAGCCAAGTGGCCCTTAGGAAGCATCACTACAACCAAAGCTAATGGAGGTGATGGAATTCCAGTTGAGCTGTTTTATATCCTGAAAGATGATGCTGTGAAAGTGCTGCATTCATATGCCAGCAAATTTGGAAAACTCAGCAGTGGCCACTGAACTGGAAAAGGTCAGTTTTCATTCCAATCCCTAAGAAAGGCAATGCCAAAGAATGCTCAAACTACTACACAGTTGCACTCACACGCTAGCAAAGTAATGCTCAAAATTCTCCAAGCCAGGCTTCAGCAATACATGAACTGTGAACTTCCTGATGTTCAAGCTGGTCTTAGGAAAGGCAGAGGAAACAGAGATCAAATTGCCAACATCTGCTGTATCATCAGAAAAGCAGGAGAGTTTCAGGAAAACTTCTATTTCTGCTTTGTAGACTATGCCAAAGTCTTTGACTGTGTGGATCACTATAAACTGGAAAATTCTTCAAGAGATGGGAATACCAGACCATCTGACCTGCCTCTTGAGAAACCTATATGCAGGTCAGGAAGCAAGTTAGAACCGGACATGGAACAACAGACTGGTTCCACCTCAGGAAAGGAGTATGTCAAGGCTGTATAGTATCACCCTGCTTTTTATTTTTTTGGATGCATTTAAATTTTATTTTATTTTTAATATAAATTTATTTCTTTTCTTTGGAGGTTAATTAATTTACAATATTGTATTGGTTTTGCCATACATCAACATGAATCCACCACAGGTATACACGTGTTCCCTATCCTGAACCCCCCTCCATCCTCCCTCCCCGTACCATCCCTCTGGGTCATCCCAGTGCACCAGCCCCAAGCATCCAGTATCATGCATTGAACCTGGACTGACAATTCGTCTCATATATGATAGTAAACATGTTTCAATGCCATTCTCCCAAATCATCCCACCTTTTCCCTCTTCCACAGAGTCCAAAAGCCTGTTCTATACATCTGTGTTTCTTTTGCTGTCTCACATAAAGGGTTACTATTACCATCTTTCTAAATTCCATATATATGCATTAGTATACTGTATTGGTGTTTTTCTTTCTGGCTTACTTCACTCTGTATAATAGGCTCCAGTTTCATCCACCTCATTAGAACTGATTCAAATGAATTCTTTGTAATGGCTGAGTAATACCCATCATTTTATGGCAAATAGAAGGGGAAACAGTAGAAACAGTGGCTGACTTTATTTTTTGGAGTTCCAAAATCACTGCAGATGGTGCCTGCAGCCATGAAATTAAAAGACGCTTACTCCTTGGAAGGAAAGTTATGACAACCTAGACAGCATATTAAAAAGCAGAGACATTACTCTGCCAACAAAGGTCCATCTAGTCAAAGCTATGGTTTTTCCAGTGGTCATGTATGGATGTGAAAGTTGGGCTTTAAATAAAGCTGAGCACCGAAGAACTGATGCTTTCGAACAGTGGTACTGGAGAAGACTCTTGAGAGTTCCTTGAACTGCAAGGAGATCTAACCAGTCATTCCTAAAGGATATCAGTCCTGAATATACATTGGAAGGACTGATGTTGAAGCTGAAACTCCAATACTTTGGCCACCTGATGTAAAGAAATGAATCATTTGAAAAGACCTGGATACTGGGAAAGATTGAAGGCAGGAGGAAAAGGAGATAACAGAGGATGAGATGGTTGGATGACATCACCAACTCAATGGGCATGAGTTTGGGTAAACTCCAGAAGTTGATGTTGGACAGGGAGGCCTGGCATGCTGGTCCATGGGGTCACAAAGAGTAGGACACGACTGAGCGACTGAACTGATGCGTGTATATGTACATATAAACAGATGCATACTCATACATACAGACACAGGCTCACACACTTAATCAGAAATATATTTTTAAAAATTTCCCACCAGCTGAACCAGATCGTGAGTAAAAGCAAAAATTCTATTATCCATTATGTATTTCTCAATTTACAGTAAAATTTCATATAAACAAATTTGGATCACTTTATTGACCAACATCTGAGATGAGGCAGGATGAGACTGAATAGAGGGCATCTCTTACAATCCCTGGGATTCAGAATTTCAACTATAATGGTTCAGTTGAAATGGTGTCTTTTCAATTTTTATTCCTAAAGACTCCAGTCATTTCAAAAGCTTTTGTATCTTTTTGTTTCTGTATTTTAAAAAAGTTAATTGAGGACTCAAAGAAGCAAACAAACTGGAAAGAGAAGCATCTCTGAAACAAAATCTTCATGATGAGTTGCCCAAGCATAAAATCCAAGTCCTTTATCGAATGATCCAAGAAGATAACAACTGTTGGGTTTACGAGTCTCTTTGTTTCCTTGGTTAAATGGATATCCTGAGAAATGATTCAATCCAGTAGAACTTGTTGGCTTTTAATTTCATCAAAAACAGCTGAAAAAATCCTGCAAGAGACAACTCCTTGGCTTAGTGATGGTGAGAACAGATTCTGCAAAGGTAAAATGACTAACTCAAGTTATTTCTGATGTAAACTTTTAGGCATTCTTCAGAGTGCAGACTCCTATCTAGTTTTTGCCCTGTGAGGTGGCCCTGGATAAAACTGCTGAATTGATAGCTAGTCATCTCCTGAATGCTTTTGTTCCCAAGGCAACCACCCAGTGACCCCTACTCAGAGTTTGCCTGAGCTCCTGCAAGGGACTCGCCCCTCCCTGGCCCTCTTTCCCTGGTCACATTCATTTATCTTAAGTTCTTCTGGTTCCACAATGGGAACTCATACAACAACCTCAAGAAAACAGAGGGTTCTACAGGAACTGGTACCATTTATCCAAAATTAATTGAGAGAGGGACATTCTGCCCCTCCCATAATATGGCTACAGCTCTTCAACCATCCACCAAGCTCACTAGAATTAAGGGTATGCAGTCAGCCACCTGGTTTCAAAGCTCAGCTCTTCAAGAGTGGAGCTGAATACCTCTGGACAAATCATCTAGGCACTCTAAGCCTTAGTTTTTTCATTTGCAAAAATACACAGGTAACAATGGACACCTACTCATAGGTTGGGCGAAGTAAATGAAACCTTACATGTCCAAAATAAAAACACTCCTTATATCTTATTGCTGTCATTGTTATTATTAGGGATCACTTATTCAATCTCTACCCAGTATATGTAAATTCTGTGCCTCATAACTGCTGCCCATTCCTAATTTCTGCTTCCCTAATTTTTGCTAATCTAGTGATACTAAGCCTAACTTCTAATTCCATTCAATATGTCTTTATGCTTTAGGTTTTCTTCCTAAAGTTCATATTTTTAATAACCTATATTAAATTCTGAAGTACAATTAGATCAACCCAGCTCTATTAGCTGTATTGCACAAGTGCTTGTTCCTGATTTATTCATTGTGGTAGGTTTTGGTTGGTAGACATTATTATTACTGTATCTGCTAGAGAATCCTGAACATTGACCAAGACCTCAACATTCCTCTCTATGCAGCACTGTATTTCTACTGAAATGGATTTTCCATTATCAGCTTCCTTCAAAGGCAGGCATTCAGCAGAAATCTTTATGTGGAGATAAATCCTTAGATACAGATTGCAGACTGGTGGTGCCAGGGGCGAGGAAAGGCAGAGGGCAGACGGAGGAACTCCTCCATGGGCATAAGGAGTTTTGCTTGGAAATGATGGAAATGTTTTGAAACTAGACAGATATGGTGATTGAAGAACATTGTGAACACACTAAATGTGGTTGATTTTTTCACTTCTGAGTTGTCACTTTTATGTTATGTGAATTTCAACTCTGCTTAAAAAAAACTGTACAAAAAAATTTCTATATTTTTACAAAAATATTTTGTAAAAAAAGGACTAGAAAGATCCTTCCATATATACTCACCCAAACAAAAACATTCTTCTTCTAGGTGACATAACAGCATGGTCATGTAGATAGAACTAGTAGATAGCATGATAAATACAGCTACTTGTTGGGGGAGGAAAGTCCCTTCCACCCTCTTATATTCTGTGATGGGGCCTGTTAATTAAAATCACAAGAGACAGATTAATTGGAGAAAAGCACACAGATTTTACTTCATATTTTTACCTGCCCATTGGAGCCTCAATAGGAAAAATGAAGACCAAAAAAAGTGGTTATGACCAAGAACTTATATACCTTAAAAATTGTGTAAAGAAGTGACAATACAAAGGAAAAGGGATTTAATAAATTTGTAATTAAAAATAAAGAATCCCTTACATTTATTGCTAACAATAAAAGGAAAAGGGATTTAAGACCTTAAATGGTAGCAAAGTGATGAAAACGTACAGGGGAAACTAATGGGAGGTGGGCATCATTTCAGTGGGTTTGTCTGCCCAGCCCGATTCCAACCCTGACCCCCAGCTCTGGTGACAAGACTGTTCTCTCCTCCTGGTGCTGGGTGAGTGCCTTTCTCAGGGGAAACTTCATGACCTGCTTTCAGGTGGGAAGGGGAAAGGCAGGGGCTCCTCCTGCAGCTGCTATTTCTCAAGTGTCTTCCCCACAAAGTAACCAAAATGCCAAAGCAATGTGTTTGGGATGGCATATTCTGAACCTGTTCATACACGAGACACTGTGTCAGTCAAGCTGGAGCTTACCTTTCCCCTAGACCAGGAGCCAGGGCATCACTCCACACACGTGTAGAAGCCCTTGCTGGTACCCACAGGCACCCTCAGCCTGCCTCTGAATTTGGGGCAGCTGGGCCAGCAGTCCCATCCTCATCCCCCTCTACTCTCTGCGTCTCTGCCTAAGGACTCCTTGCTGTGGGAGCCCCTTCAGCACAGAGCAGCCTGGAAGTGCGGGGAGCATAAAGACCCTCGACCAAGATGACGCAGGAGTTTGCAGGTAAACCTGTCTACTTTTATCCTCCAAGTGTTGGTTCTACAAGGTTCCCTGGAAAGAATCCTGGGTGGTTTGAGACCCAGTTGCCCAAATCAGTGCCCCAGTCATCAGTGAATATGTTTTCCCTTTCTCCTTTCACTTCCCTATTCCCAGGACCGCTCTCAGATACATTTCATGCATCCACGTCTTTGTTTCAGCATTGACTGGCCTTTGATCAGACAAAAACTAAGTCAATGCATTATCTCATAGAGTCTTGCAGAAGCCTTTGGAGGTGAATGCAAATATTATACCATTTTGCCTTCAAATACTAAGAGTAATAGAAATTTTAAGTGCTTTGCCCAAGGACCTACAATTATTAAGTGACAGAACCAAAATTTAATATTGATCTGTGTAATTCCCAAGCTCATATTCATAAGCCTGCCACTGTATTTTATATAATTGAATCAAGTTGTAATAATATCTAGTTTGGCTAGAGGAAGAGTATCAGCATGTATAGGCCCTAATGAGATAATGGACCTGGAGAACTGTCATCTATAGCTCCTGAAATCACAGAAAGAAAGGCAAACCTTTCTTCCTGTTAGAGATACAAAACATTCCTATGAGGAATTCTCACCAGAAAATTAAACCTGAATCTTACCAGGGCTCTATCTGGATGACGATTTACAGACAGTCATCTTCCCAGTGATACAATGAACAAAATCTACTGGTAGGAATCTCTCCAAAACACTGCTCATTGTGTGCAAGTAATAAATTGTTGTGTGCAGGAGTGAGAGAAAAAACTGAAAGAGAAACTATAGAATTTTAAATAACAACATCAACACCTTATTTAAATATATATTAATTTTTATAATGAGATAACTAGGGGGATTTGAATCCTGACTGGATGTTTGATGATCTCAAGGGATTACTGTGAGTATATTTACATAAAATAATAGTATCCTACACATTCCTTTTAAGAAGCATCTTAATCTTTTAGAGATGCATACTGAAATATTTATGGACTTCTGAATTAATGGTCTGGTGTTTGCTTTAAAACAACCTGGGTATGGAGGGACATTTGGAAGGCTATAGATTTAAAAATAATAAACAACAGATACGAGTTGGTAATTATTGCAGTTGAATGGTGGGAGTATGTGCATTCTGTATGCCTTTATCTGTAGTTTTGTTTATCCTTGAAATATTCTTTTCATACTGAAAAGTTAAAGAACACAGCAACCATAGGCAAGAAACAAGACATTGAAGCAGTAAATTATTCTACTTATTATAATAGCTAAGCAGTTTTTCTTTATCATCTCTAACATATTTTTTAAATATCTGGCATAATATAAATTGTATTGTGTTTGAGCCTGTCATAATATTGGGTTAAGAGCTTCATCACTGAGTGAGTTCCTGGCTACTCCTATCAACCTGGAACAGTGGATGGTTTTAGGTCCATAAAATGAAATAAGGACAGTGTCCTTGGTGAGGACAAATACCAAGGTCAGTCCCTTAGAAGGAAATCTCAACTTTTTTGATGGTGGGGGTAGCAGAAGGTACAGTTGTAGGTACTAAGAGCATAAAATATATAAAATTCACTGGTGGTTGCAAAATGTCAAGTCAAATCGATCCCTAAAATTAATGTACAGCCAAAACAGACATCAGGCGATTGAGGGAGACTGGGTCTTAGAGGCCATCACTGGTGGAATTCTTTGCTCTGAACACCCAGAGATTTGCTCAGTCAAATGCGAGTGCTCAGGTCCAGGGAACCTGAATCCCATGGATTACGTTGCCTCAGAGCCTGAGGAAACTCATGATGCTCCCGTAACTGTACAGAGAGAAATAATTATCAGGGGCTGTGAATGCCAGGGAGTCCAAATATTTCTCCCTCTAACCTCTTGGGGAGCCGAAAATATCAGCTGGAAACCATGTCATCCCCTCTCTGGTGGAATCAGTGTTTCAGGGGAAGGAAGTTCCAGAAGCCATCATGGCGGCCGCGCGGCCTCCTCCTAAGTAGATACAGATTCAAACAGAAAAGTGTCTGATGGACGAAGAAAGAAGCGAAGCTTGAGGATGAAAGTGATAGAAGGGTCTCAGGGCCTTGGGCACAAACCCTTGAATCCCCTGAATCCAAAGAACCTCCCCGCTGAGCTTTGATGACAGGATCCTGGGAGAGGGATTTGGGAAAGTGCTCCCCTCTGCCTCACCCAACCTTCTGCACCAAGGTTCACTAGTGAGCTTAAACCAATCAGCGTGTTGCTTTTTAAAGCTGCTGTGCTCTCTCTCTCCCTCTCTCTGTCTCTCTCTCTCGATGCTTATTCTACAGAATACTTTGCTGAAGATAACCCATTGCTCCTCTTTGTAAGTGTATGATGGCCATTTACCCTACCTGCAAATATTATTTCTGTTTTAAGATGCAGATAACTTAGACCTGAGGACTTATTAAGGATCACTGATCTTAGGGCCAGCAAGTAGTGGCAGAATGAGCTTAGAAGGATCCTGCTCTGAGGCCCACCAGGAAACATTGCTTACTTCCATGTTGCATGGATGCCAGTGGGTTAAAACATTCCCCTAGCAGACACTGCATCATATGACACAGGGAACAGTGAGCCTTCATAACCTGAACTGGTTTTAAGATAGCAGTTATATCTTAAATGTAATAAATCTTGTCATGAAAGAGTTTGCCAAATAACCAACAACATAATTCTCTGAATGCATCCATGTTAGCACTCAAAGTGCATTTTTCTGGTTGACTTGCTTAGATTACTTGGAGAATTCTTAGTGCCAGATCTTGAATTAGAGGTTTTGCTGGTTGATTTTGAGATCAACCCCAAAGCACAGGTACATCATATTCTGTGACAATATGTTTGCATGACATCATACAGGGGCTTTCCAGGCTGCACTAGTGGTAAAGAACCCACCTGCCAATGAAGGAGACATAAGAGACATGGTTCATTCCCTGGGTCGGGAAGATGTCTTGAAGGAGGGCACGGCAACCCACTCCAGCATTCTTGCCTGGAGAATCTCCACGGACAAAGGAGCCTGGTGGGCTACAGTCCCATGGGGGTCAAAAAGAGTCAGACACAACTGAGTGACTTAGCACGCACACATATGACATCACACACGGTCACTGTATTGTAAAATAAAGTAAAAAAATAGATAAGAAAAAAGTAAAACTGTTGGTTTATTAAGTTAGATTTTCCACATGGTTGGTGTCAATATCTAAAAAAACTGTACAGTATCTTAAAAAATCACATGTGTTAATATCACTACCTGTGTACGCAGAAAAAAATCTTGAATTATTAGGAGATTTAAAAATTACAGAGACAGATGGGAGTTTTCCATAATACTGATATTTACTTAAAAACTCAAATGTCATCATCAGAAAAAATATCATCCAATTACTTTTCCAGAAACAACTGACTGTTTATTTTTAGGTAAGAAACAGCAAATACCCCAATGTGAAAACCTGAATATCTCGAGGATAAGCAGAGTTCTAAAATGACCCTGGTGACCCTTGACCTTGTCTTGTGCTCTGACTTTGAGTGATATGATGTGATGTCCCTCCTGATATTTGGCTATATTATAGGGCACAGTTGACTTTAAGAAAAGGACCTTGTCTTGGGAATTCCCTCATAGTCCAGTGGCTAAGACTCCAGGCTCCCAGTGCAGGGAACCACTGTTCAACTCCTATTCAGGGAACTAGAACCCATATGCCGCAACTAAGACCTGGCACAGCCAAATAAATAAATAACTACTTAGAAAGAAAGAAAGAAAAGAAAAATACAGTCTTCAGTGGCCTGTACCTAATAAAATGAGCCCTGCCAAGGAGCTCTTCCTGAAGAGTTTTTGTGTGAGAGATCCAACACGAATCTCTNCAGAGTTGTAAAGCCTTCAGATGGTGACCCTGTTCACAGCAGCCCTACAAGGCATGAGGCTCTGACAGTGGGCTTTTGAACAACCACAGGACCGGCTGTGCACGCGCGCACACACACACACACACACACACACACACACACACACATCGATTTCTTTCTGTAGCCTCTGTGCAGTTTTCAAAGAGACACTGTTTCACTGGTGACACTCATGAGTCCAGTCACTGTTCCTGCTGTTAGCAGCAGCTCTGCCCTGGACGGGGGACATGTGTGTGCACTGTGATGCGTGCATCTAGGGGTCTAGGACTGCAGATTTTCAGTAGTGAGGGCCGATGGGAGCTCATTCCGCAACCTCTCTAGCTCACCTTTTTATAATCAGGCCTGCTGGATGATGCACCAGGTTTACACCATGAGCACCAAAAAGTTAACTGGCCCACAAGGGGATGAATGCATAATTTTCCCATCAGTTGCTAGTAATGAGGCAGCTTGTGGTATTCCAGTGTGTGGAACGAGAAAGAAAGACTTTTGGATTTTTGTTTGTTTGTTTCTGAATTTGAACAGTATTTTTTTTTCTGAACAGTATTTTTGATTGAAAAGTATTTGCTTCTTCCCCACTTTTACTTCAATTATTATGACTTTGTAAGTAGTATTATTTTGCTGTTTTCCCCCAGTGGTTTTGGAAAGCCTCATTAATTTCATTAACTGGTATATTAAATCAAACTTAATGTGCTGAACAAAAAGGACAAAAATGTAAACTCTTTACATGGGAACAATAAAATTTCTCTCTGAATGAACTGTTAGAAGCCACTTTGAGAAATTAATTACAGTGCATTCTTTTTTTATGCTCTTTAAAATATAAATTTATTTTAATTGGAGGTTAATTACTTCACAATACTGTATTTTTTAAGAGCTGCTGGAGGAAGGACTGGAGATGCTGGACAGCAGAGACTGAGGGGCTATTAAGCAGCTGACAGTTTCTGATAGAAAATATTTAAGTTCAGATGAACTTGAGAGTGACTTTAATACTTTAAAGCCTCAGGGCTAGGGAATCAGCACACAGGTTAAGCTTCTGATCCTGACTAAACATAAGACAGCATTTGCCTCGACCTAAAAGAGATCTGACCATTCTTTCATGAAAAGAATCTGCTGTTCTCTCTGAAATTTGATTTGTAAACCTTATCTGTTGTTGATATTACCAATATATCCCTATTAACACTTTATTAATTTCACCTTAGCAAAGAACATAATGGGGAAAGTTTCCATCAGTAGAACTTTTCTGTGCAGGCATGAAATGCATGTGCTGTAACGTAGTATTCTGTGAATTGCTCCGAAATTGCTTTTTCTGGATTCTCGAAGTCCTTTCAGGTTAGGTGTTCTAACTAGACCATCCTGCACACACTATGATGGTCTGGAAAGAATTAGACTATGCAGGAAGTAAGATGTGGTTTTGTGTGTGCTGAGTTCAGTATGTCCATTATTAGACATGGAACTAAGAATTTGGCTACATGTGCCTGAACAGGGGGAAGACTTGGGTTAGAGATTTGCATTGGGGAATTCTCAGCTTACCGATGCAACTGCAAGGCTGGAAACAGAGGAGATCAGTTTTCCTAGCAGTTCTCAAAGATTATTGCATATGCCAAGGCTCCAAGACCTTCTGGGGGCCCTATTAGGTCTGAACTGCTTTCACACTCATATTAAAATATTCTTGGCTTGTTTCAGTCATAGATGGACCTGGAGACTGTCACTCAGAGTGAAGTAAGTCAGAAAGAGAAAAACAAATACTGTGTAATATGCATGTATGTGGAATCTAGAAAAATGGTACAGATGAACCTATTTGTGGGGCAGAAATAGAGACCCAAACACAGAGAACATACATATAGACACCAAGGTTGTAGGGGGAAGGGTGGGGGGATGAACTGGGAGATTGGGAT
>SJYW01008570.1:784949-799153 GCA_006410735.1 Raphicerus campestris
GGTCTGTCCCTGAGGGTTCTCTGAGGGGCTGGCAGCAAGCAGCTGCCACTGGTCACTCCTTCCATGTGGGGCCATCAGTGGGGGGGGGGGCACTCCATATCTGCCAGGAGTGCTGTCCATGCCAGGAGTCCCACGGTCTAGTCATGGCGCTGGTCAGAATGATCAGTTAGAACCACATTACCACACAGGACTAACTTCCCCAATGAGCTCTCCAAGGTGTGTAAAGTCCCTTCACTGTTCCGATTCCCCTTGTGAAATGCATAGCAGAAGAAAGCATGCTCATGTGCAAAGATTTGACAACCCACATACACAACGTTTAAACGTTTTGTCAGGCCACATGACTAGATGAATGGGATCAGGATTCAAAATCCAAGGCCAGACCCTGTTGTATTATGTGAAGAAGGAAACATTCCATTTATCACTCCTGGGTTCAGCTAAACATGCAGAGTCATGGAAACAAAGAGATCATGCAAATAAGAATATTTTTTAAAAATCAAGGATACTTTAAGTTTCTTTGACATTAATTTC
This sequence comes from Raphicerus campestris, assembly GCA_006410735.1. Taxonomy (NCBI): domain Eukaryota; kingdom Metazoa; phylum Chordata; class Mammalia; order Artiodactyla; family Bovidae; genus Raphicerus; species Raphicerus campestris. The sequence continues at coordinate 785,478 of SJYW01008570.1, forward strand.
TCATTTAAATGCTTTCTTCTCTGTAATCATCTTCTGTGTTTTTTTCACTCTTAACCTTCTTGAGACTTTCAATGGCTAAGTCGAAGATCTCTCTTGATAAATGTCGCACCGCACTTGAAAATATGTGAGATCTTTTCAAATATCCTTTGATACTGATTTCTAACATCAGTTCAGTTCAGTCACTCAGTCATGTCCAACTCTTTGTAACCCCATGGACTGCAGCACGCAAGGCCTCCCTGTTCATCACCAACTCTCGGAGCTTGCTCCAACTCATGGCCATTGAGTTGGTGATGCCATCCAACCATCTCATCCTCTATCATCCCCTTCTCCTCCTGTCATCATATTTCCCAGTATCAGGGTCTTTTCAAGTGAGTCATTTGTTTGGCCATCAGGTGGCCAAAGTATTGGAGCTTCAGCATCAGTCCTTCCAATCAATACTCAGGACTGATTTCCTTTGGGATGGACTGGTTGGACCTCCTTGTTGTCCAAGGAACTATCAAGAGTCTTCTCCAACACCACAGTTCAAAAGCATCAGCTCTACAGTGCTCAGATTTCTTTATAGTCCAACTTTCACATCCATACATGACTACTGGAAAAACCATAGTTTTGACTAGACAGACCCTTTGTTGGCAAAGTAATGTCTTTGCTTTTTAATATGCTGTCTAGGTTGATCATAACTTTTCTTCCAAGGAGCAAACATGTTTTAATTACATGGCTTCAGTCAGCATCTGTAGTGATTTTGGAGCCCCCCAAAATAAAGTCTGTCATTGTTTCTACTGTTTCCCCCTCTATTTGCCATGACGTGATGGGACCAGATGCTGTGATCTTAGTTTTCTGAATGTCAAAGTTTAAGCCAAATTTTTCACTCTCCTCTTTCTCTTTCATCGAGAGGCTCTTTAGTTGTTCTTTGCTTTCTGCCATAAGGGTGGTGTCATCTGCATATCTGAGGTTATTGATATTTCTCCCTTTAATCTTGATTCCAGCTTGTGTTTCATCCAGCCCAGTATTTCTCATAATATACTAATTTCTAACATAGTTCCACAGTGATAAGAGCAAAGAGTACATGATTTCAACCCCTTTAGACCATGAAATTTTTAGACCTTGTTTTATGTGTCTAGATATGTTCCAGTATCTCCTGGTTTATAGTATATGGGAGCTTGAATAGAATTTGTACCCTGATGTTGTGTGGACATGTATAAATCTTAATCATGTTGAATTGGTTCATAATGCTTTTCAGGTCTACTATATCCTTCTACTTCTCTCTGTTTTCATACTGTTAATTTTTTAGAGTTTGATACAGAAACTCCAACTAAAAATCTTAATTTATCTACTAAAAAAATAATTGTAGTATATAGCAGAACTATCTGTAATTTTATTCTGCATTTTCCAAGTCTCCTACAAATGTATTATTATGCTTTCATAATTTAGAAAAAATAAAAATTAGAAAAAATATTTTGAAAAATAATCCACTGGTCTTTTAGGTAGAAATAATACCAGCTTGGACTTCCCTGATAGCTCAGTTGGTAAAGAATCTGCCTGCAATGCAGGAGACCCGTTTAATCCCTTGGTTTGGAAGATCCACTGAAGAAGGGATAGGCTACCCATTCCAGTATTCTTGGGCTTCTTCTGTGGCTCAGCTGGTAAAGAATTCACCTGCAATACAGGAGACTCATGTTCAATCCCTGGGTTGGGAAGATCCCCTGGAGAAGGGAAAGGCTACCCACTCCAGTGTTCTGGCCTGGAGAATTCCATGGACTGTATAGAGTCAGACACGATTGATCAACTTTCACTTTCAATACCAGCTTGCCATTATGCTTGTGTAATGGCTATGAATTGGCTCCAAAGCAAAGAGCATAAGCCAGGATGAAGGTAGTCAGGCAGGAAGAATTATATCCTGCTCAGGAAAGTGTCAGTGCTGTGTTCTGTTCAGACCTTCAGCGATTAGATGAGGTCCAGCCACCTGGAGAGGGGCAAGCCACTCTACTCAGTCTATGGATTTAATACTTACTCTCTTCCCAAAACCACCTTCACAGAAACATCCAGGAAAACATTTGACAAGGTATCTGGGCACTCTGTGCCCCAGTCAAGCTGACACATAAACTAACCATCACAACACCCCTTTTACAGATAAATTGACAGGCTCTGAGTTAACTTACACAGGCAACGTAGATACCAGGTTGTGAGCAAAGATTTGAACACAGAGCTTCATGGTACTCTAAGTCCATATATGTAAATCATATATAAGCATGTAAACCATAAATATTTGCTTTTTTAATTTNGGATTCTCCAGGCAAGAACACTGGAGTGGGTTGCCATTTTCTTCTCCAATGCAAGAAAGTGAAAGTGAAGTCACTGAGTCGTGTCAATATGACCAATAAACAGGGCTTATATTTTTAATTCCAAACCCTGGTTTCTTTAGATTTGTCAGCAGTTGATATATATATTTGAAACAGTTTCCTCCATAGTTTGTGTGGTTTCTCAATGACTTCTACCTCTGTGTTTAGTAACTTAGGACTTTTATGACTCAGGAAGAGTGTTTTACCACTGTTTCCAAGGTTTGAGAACCAGTTGTGTAGGCACTCATGGGAAAGAACAGGGCGATGGAGGAATTTGTCCTGGGTCACTGGTCTTTCTGAGGATGCGACTGCGAGCTACCTTCTCCCTCACGGCTGCTTCTTTCTGTGAAAGTGGAAATCTCTCTCTCCTGAGGGGTAGGGAGGGAGGAGGAATCTGGGTGGATGACAGGAGTGGCCTCAGGGGGTGATGAGGGGAGAGACCCTTTGAAGAGGGTCTTTTCCATTTCTTTATGACATTGCCAAGAACCACGGCTGTCCAGTAAAAGGATGTATTAAAACAGAAACCAGAAATCAGAGGAGGGGAGTAAGTACAGCAGTCTCCATCATACTGGAAAAAAAAAAGAAAAGAAAAAACTTCCCTGGTGAATTCCCTAGTTTCACTCAGCTACATACAGTTACTTGCAAAATTACAAAATTTATTAGACTCTCGCTAAAGTCTTATATATTTAGATACTTTTATTGCATCCTGCAAGCTACTCATTTTTTTTTCTGAAGGCATCAAGTCTTGTGTTTTATCTGTTTATTTTGGGTGACATTTGTTTTGAGTTTCCTGCTCTTTATTATCTTGCATCAATTGCCACATTCCTCACTTATTGTGGATTTGTCTTCTCTCTCCTGAGTAACTTCAAGATAGAGTTGTTTCAGCACAAAAGTTGGGTGTCATGGGAGCGACATCAAATAGCAAAGCCGTGCTCTGGGGAGACCTGATGCGGAGACCACACCTCCTCAGCGGGGACAGTGGCCTCCTGATGTGGCTTCCGTTTTCTGTGCTGTCTGTCTCCAGGACACGGAGATGTGGATGAGAACAAAAGGCAGACGTGGCGGGAGCAGGGAGATGAATGGTTCTCTGGAAGGGTATCCTGAATGGATGGGAGCTGGGGATGCCCACCAGGGAGCATCCTATGCAGCGACTCCTGTGGACAGGAGGAGACAGAGCAGCAGGGCCAGAGAGAGCCAGGGGGCTGCTCGGGGGTTCATCCAGATGGCCTCAGTGATGCCTGGGCCCTTGGAAACAGTTCTGGAACTATGGAGTACCCCATCCCAGGGACCATGGAGTGATCCCTGACATGATATGTCCCTGAAGACCTGGGCCTCGGCGGTCTGTCCCTGAGGGTTCTCTGAGGGGCTGGCAGCAAGCAGCTGCCACTGGTCGCTCCTTCCATGTGGGGCCATCAGTTGTGGGGGGGGAGGTACTCCATGTCTGCCAGGAGTGCTGTCCATGCCAGGAGTCCCACGGTCTAGCCATGGTGCTGGTCAGAATGATCAGTTAGAACCACATTACCACACAGGACTAACTTCCCCAGTGAGCTCTCCAAGGTGTGTAAAGTCCCTTCACTGTTCCGATTCCCCTTGTGAAATGCATAGCAGAAGAAAGCATGCTCGTGTGCAAAGATTTGACAACCCACATACACAACGTTTAAACGTTTTGTCAGGCCACATGACTAGATGAATGCGATCAGGATTCAAAATCCAAGGCCAGACCCTGTTGTATTATGTGAAGAAGGAAACATTCCATTCATCACTCCTGGGTTCAGCTAAACATGCANCATACAGTTACTTGCAAAATTACAAAATTTATTAGACTCTCGCTAAAGTCTTATATATTTAGATACTTTTATTGCATCCTGCAAGCTACTCATTTTTTTTTCTGAAGGCATCAAGTCTTGTGTTTTATCTGTTTATTTTGGGTGACATTTGTTTTGAGTTTCCTGCTCTTTATTATCTTGCATCAATTGCCACATTCCTCACTTATTGTGGATTTGTCTTCTCTCTCCTGAGTAACTTCAAGATAGAGTTGTTTCAGCACAAAAGTTGGGTGTCATGGGAGCGACATCAAATAGCAAAGCCGTGCTCTGGGGAGACCTGATGCGGAGACCACACCTCCTCAGCGGGGACAGTGGCCTCCTGATGTGGCTTCCGTTTTCTGTGCTGTCTGTCTCCAGGACACGGAGATGTGGATGAGAACAAAAGGCAGACGTGGCGGGAGCAGGGAGATGAATGGTTCTCTGGAAGGGTATCCTGAATGGATGGGAGCTGGGGATGCCCACCAGGGAGCATCCTATGCAGCGACTCCTGTGGACAGGAGGAGACAGAGCAGCAGGGCCAGAGAGAGCCAGGGGGCTGCTCGGGGGTTCATCCAGATGGCCTCAGTGATGCCTGGGCCCTTGGAAACAGTTCTGGAACTATGGAGTACCCCATCCCAGGGACCATGGAGTGATCCCTGACATGATATGTCCCTGAAGACCTGGGCCTCGGCGGTCTGTCCCTGAGGGTTCTCTGAGGGGCTGGCAGCAAGCAGCTGCCACTGGTCGCTCCTTCCATGTGGGGCCATCAGTTGTGGGGGGGGAGGTACTCCATGTCTGCCAGGAGTGCTGTCCATGCCAGGAGTCCCACGGTCTAGCCATGGTGCTGGTCAGAATGATCAGTTAGAACCACATTACCACACAGGACTAACTTCCCCAGTGAGCTCTCCAAGGTGTGTAAAGTCCCTTCACTGTTCCGATTCCCCTTGTGAAATGCATAGCAGAAGAAAGCATGCTCGTGTGCAAAGATTTGACAACCCACATACACAACGTTTAAACGTTTTGTCAGGCCACATGACTAGATGAATGCGATCAGGATTCAAAATCCAAGGCCAGACCCTGTTGTATTATGTGAAGAAGGAAACATTCCATTCATCACTCCTGGGTTCAGCTAAACATGCAGAGTCATGGAAACAAAGAGATCATGCAAATAAGAATATTTTTTAAAAATCAAGGATACTTTAAGTTTCTTTGACATTAATTTCTCATTTAAATGCTTTCTTCTCTGTAATCATCTTCTGTGTTTTTTTCACTCTTTTAACCTTCTTGAGACTTTCAATGGCTAAGTCGTAGATCTCTCTTGATAAATGTCGCACTACACTTGAAAATATGTGAGATCTTTTCAAATATCCTTTGATACTGATTTCTAACATCAGTCCATTTCAGTCGCTCAGTCATGTCCAACTCTTTGTAACCCCATGGACTGCAGCACGCAAGGCCTCCCTGTCCATCACCAACTCTCGGAGCTTGCTCCAACTCATGGCCATTGAGTTGGTGATGCCATCCAACCATCTCATCCTCTATCGTCCCCTTCTCCTCCTGTCATCATATTTCCCAGTATCAGGGTCTTTTCAAATGAGTCAGTTGTTTGGCCATCAGGTGGCCAAAGTATTGGAGCTTCAGCATCAGTCCTTCCAATCAATACTCAGGACTGATTTCCTTTGGGATGGACTGGTTGGACCTCCTTGTTGTCCAAGGAACTATCAAGAGTCTTCTCCAACACCACAGTTCAAAAGCATCAGCTCTACAGTGCTCAGATTTCTTTATAGTCCAACTTTCACATCCATACATGACTACTGGAAAAACCATAGTTTTGACTAGACAGACCCTTTGTTGGCAAAGTAATGTCTTTGCTTTTTAATATGCTGTCTAGGTTGATCATAACTTTTCTTCCAAGGAGCAAACATGTTTTAATTACATGGCTTCAGTCAGCATCTGTAGTGATTTTGGAGCCCCCCAAAATAAAGTCTGTCATTGTTTCTACTGTTTCCCCCTCTATTTGCCATGACGTGATGGGACCAGATGCTGTGATCTTAGTTTTCTGAATGTCAAAGTTTAAGCCAAATTTTTCACTCTCCTCTTTCTCTTTCATCGAGAGGCTCTTTAGTTGTTCTTTGCTTTCTGCCATAAGGGTGGTGTCATCTGCATATCTGAGGTTATTGATATTTCTCCCTTTAATCTTGATTCCAGCTTGTGTTTCATCCAGCCCAGTATTTCTCATAATATACTAATTTCTAACATAGTTCCACAGTGATAAGAGCAAAGAGTACATGATTTCAACCCCTTTAGACCATGAAATTTTTAGACCTTGTTTTATGTGTCTAGATATGTTCCAGTATCTCCTGGTTTATAGTATATGGGAGCTTGAATAGAATTTGTACCCTGATGTTGTGTGGACATGTATAAATCTTAATCATGTTGAATTCGTTCATAATGCTTTTCAGGTCTACTATATCCTTCTACTTCTCTCTGTTTTCATACTGTTAATTTTTTAGAGTTTGATACAGAAACTCCAACTAAAAATCTTAATTTATCTACTAAAAAAAATAATTGTAGTATATAGCAGAACTATCTGTAATTTTATTCTGCATTTTCTAAGTCTCCTACAAATGTATTATTATGCTTTCATAATTTAGAAAAAATAAAAATTAGAAAAAATATTTTGAAAAATAATCCACTGGTCTTTTAGGTAGAAATAATACCAGCTTGGACTTCCCTGATAGCTCAGTTGGTAAAGAATCTGCCTGCAATGCAGGAGACCCGTTTAATCCCTTGGTTTGGAAGATCCACTGAAGAAGGGATAGGCTACCCATTCCAGTATTCTTGGGCTTCTCCTGTGGCTCAGCTGGTAAAGAATTCACCTGCAATACAGGAGACTCATGTTCAATCCCTGGGTTGGGAAGATCCCCTGGAGAAGGGAAAGGCTACCCACTCCAGTGTTCTGGCCTGGAGAATTCCATGGACTGTATAGAGTCAGACACGATTGATCAACTTTCACTTTCAATACCAGCTTGCCATTATGCTTGTGTAATGGCTATGAATTGGCTCCAAAGCAAAGAGCATAAGCCAGGATGAAGGTAGTCAGGCAGGAAGAATTATATCCTGCTCAGGAAAGTGTCAGTGCTGTGTTCTGTTCAGACCTTCAGCGATTAGATGAGGTCCAGCCACCTGGAGAGGGGCAAGCCACTCTACTCAGTCTATGGATTTAATACTTACTCTCTTCCCAAAACCACCTTCACAGAAACATCCAGGAAAACATTTGACAAGGTATCTGGGCACTCTGTGCCCCAGTCAAGCTGACACATAAACTAACCATCACAACACCCCTTTTACAGATAAATTGACAGGCTCTGAGTTAACTTACACAGGCAACGTAGATACCAGGTTGTGAGCAAAGATTTGAACACAGAGCTTCATGGTACTCTAAGTCCATATATGTAAATCATATATAAGCATGTAAACCATAAATATTTGCTTTTTTAATTTTAAAAAATATGTTTGATGTTTAAAACAAATTATTTCATATTAAAATTTCATTTTCTAGTTTCATCCCACAAATAACTTCCCACATTTTTTCCCCTCAGAAATGATCAGAGAAGTAGCATTTCTTAAAATATTTGATGTAGGGCTTAGAAAAATCAAGAAATATTTACAGTTGAGAACTATAATTTTAGAAATCAATACCATATATGTATTTTTATATTGTCTGTAGGTTATGAGAGTCTGGAAGTACTGGTGTCCTCTTATTTAGCATTTTATTCCAAGCACTCAGAACAAGATTTCCTCATACTAGCTCTCCACCAATGAATATTTGTTAGATTTTGAGTGATTAAATGACTAGATGAATAAACAAATACCTGTTATCTGTCCTCAAAATTTTTCATGAATGTAACAGAATTAGAAAGTGCTGGTAAGCAGGTTTGGATGTAGATGATAATCTCACCACATATTATTTTTGCTTCTAACACTGTGATTTTAAGATACGATCTTGCTGGCGGATAGCCTTGCATTAATTATTCACAAGCTCTTGTACTTGGTTTAGTTTGCATCATCCCCCCCTTAGAACATGTCCCACATTCCAGGGGTTGGTAAGAAAGCAGTTTTAACTGGAGATGCTGTGAAGATATAATGCAGTTTCACGATATTGCTCTGAGTCTTAGCTAATAATTTCTCTTTTGTTTCTTCCAGTGAAAAAGGCGATTGAATTGAAGTCAAGAGGAGTCAAGGTGATGCCCAGNCTTGCATTAATTATTCACAAGCTCTTGTACTTGATTTAGTTTGCATCATCCCCCCCTTAGAACATGTCCCACATTCCAGGGGTTGGTAAGAAAGCAGTTTTGACTGGAGATGCTGTGAAGATATAATGCAGTTTCACGATATTGCTCCAAGTGTTAGCTAATAATTTCTCTTTTGTTTCTTCCAGTGAAAAAGGCGATTGAATTGAAGTCAAGAGGAGTCAAGGTGATGCCCAGCAAGGACAGCAGCCATAAGAACTCTGTCTGTAAGTCACCCTCTCTCTGTATGAGGATGGATGTGTCCATTAGAGGGGAGCGCTTCTGGAGAACTGCTTCTCTAAATTGCCTTCCCCACCGCATCTCATTCTGCTTTCCTACCGTCAAAAGTATTTTCTGGGAGAGAGTCTGCACTAACTGCACTCTGTTTGGAGAGAGCGTGTGTTCATCTTAATTCTAAATGTATTTCACGCCTGCCTGTGCCCTCTGTCCTCAGGGACCACTGTCTGAGACCGGACCTTCCAGAGTTCTCTATTAAGTAGCTGTTCCACCCTCAGGTGTTTTGATCTCAGTTTCTCTTTCCATTCTAGTATATACTCAAGTATATACTCCCTGTTTGATAATTATGGGCAGTATTACTCAGATTGAACTGGGCTTAATGAAGGAAGAAAACTACCAGAGGACAAGAAGAAAGCAAGTAATTATTTCAAAATAAAGGTTTAGTATTTTGCTGTTGTTAGTTTTTAGTTCAGAATGTTTCCTAAAATGGGGGTTGTGGTGTTTATAATTATTTTGCAGTTGATTTTTTTTATGGATAAAATGTTGCAGAAGTGGCCCATAGGAATATAGAATTATGTACTGAATGAACCCTTCCATCAAATCGACATGTGGTCTGAGGCCAAAACAGGCAGACATCAAATGCATCAAATGCAAGCGGAGCTTGAATGTGAAAAAGAAAATAAGTATGTCTGGGTCCTTATCGGAATACAAATTGAGAAATGAGTCATAACTCAGTGGTATTCAAAAGTGTTCCGTCCTCAACAGTATTATGCCACGTTTTTTGTTAAACTTGAAAATTAATCATTAGAGGAAATGAAGAATTGAGGAAACTGCAAGCCTTCTAAGATCAGCCTTGTAATAAATGGTAATATGTTATTCATGCAGAAGGTGTGTCTGAGGAAACTAAATTAAGTGCTTCAGAGAAAAGAGGACACAGACTTTGAAGCTGGAGAGACAAGGATTCAATAGCTGTGAGAGTGTTGATTGTATTCAAATCCAAGTTGCATCATTTATAAAAGTNATCCTCAACAGTATTATGCCACGTTTTTTGTTAGACTTGAAAATTAATCATTAGAGGAAATGAAGAATTGAGGAAACTGCAAGCCTTCTAAGATCAGCCTTGTATAAATGGTAATATGTTATTCACGCAGAAGGTGTATCTGAGGAAACTAAATTAAGTGCTTCAGAGAAAAGAGGACACAGAGTTTGAAGCTGGAGAGACAAGGATTCAATAGCTGTGAGAGTGTTGATTGTATTCAAATCCAAGTTGCATCATTTATAAAAGTAGATGAAGCGTGGTGTTTATAACTGCCTATTCCAGTATAGGGCAGGGAGTGGGCATTCTGCAACCACACCCATTAGGAATTTGCTGTACATAAAGAGAAGAAGGAACGATTGTATGTAGTAGGTCAGCCAAGAATTCAAACAACCTGGATCTTACTTGCCAGAGAAGGAGGTACGGCCCAGAATGCTGACCTTGTTTACTAAGATCTTAGGAAATAGTTTGACTCCTCACAAGAGGTGAGCCCAGGATACAGAGCCCCTAATGCCCCATCCAGGATACAACCTTATCCTAGGAAGCAGTGACCCCCTTCCCATCGTGATGGGGTAGAAGGGGGCGCATGAAGGTGATGCATGCATTTTATAGATACAGTGAGGCTTGCTGCAGGCATGTCAGTTGCTGACACTCTTATTAAGTCATTTATATATAGATTATCTGATTTATTTATATTCAGTATTTATATTAAACGTTGTGTCTTTGGTACTTGTCTCATTTTTTCAAGCCATTCAATAAGCCACAGTCTCTATATTTCTGGGCTTCCCTGGTGGTTCAGAGGGTGAGAAGAATCTGCCTCCAATGATGGAGACCCAAGTTTGATCACTGGATTGGGAAGATCCCCTGGAGAAGGGAATGGCAACCCACTCCAGTATTCTTGCCTGGAGAGTTACATGGACAGAGGAGCCTGGTGGGTGACAGTCCATGGGATTTAAAGAGTCAGGCATGACTAAGGTACTAACACTTAACTTCACTTTTCTTCACTTGTGGTTTACACTGAGTGTGGGATTTTTCTTGGAGACGACTGCCTCTGCTCTGATGTTCTTGAGGTTAAATCTAGGTATACAGCCCTCTCGAGGGCACAGAGAACGTAGCTCACTCTGGACCTCAGTTCCTTCCCCCTGAGGGTTGGAGAAAGGATGTAAGGAAATACAGAAATACTTAGCATGGGATCTGACAGCTATGGTTCACTCTTGGTCTACCTCATCTGTGTGGACCTCTATTTTGATAGTTTTTTCCACCTGGACATTTTTGTTTATGAGTCTGTCTTCTTCCCGAGACTCCTCAACAGAGTAAGAAATGGGACAGCAGAGGCTGTGTGATTATCCATTGACCGCCCCTTCCCCCTGCCCATCCTCTGATCAAAGCCTGCACCTGCTGCCCGTCACAGGTGCCGAGCTAGTTTGCTTGCAGAATGACAGGAGTGACTGACAAGAGCAGCTGTCCTCCTACTCTGAATGCTTACTTTGTGTTAGAGTATAGTCAACTGACAATATTGTTAGTGTCAGCTGTACACCAAAGTGATCGCATTATGCATATACATGGATCTATTTTTTTCAACTTCTTTTCCTTTTTGTGCAGAGTTTCCTGGTCTATACAGTAGGCCTTTGTTGGTTATCTATTTTAAATATAGTAATGTGTATGACTCAATTCAAACCTCCCCCTCTCTCCCCCCTCCATCACCGTTTGCAATAGCCAACACATGGAAACAACCTAAATGTTGACATATGAATAGATAAAGAAGTGGTATTTGTTTTTGTGGTTCAATTGCTAAGTCATGTCCAGCTCTTTGCGACCCCATGAACAGTAACTTGCCAGGCTTCTCTGTCCTCTATTGTCTCTCAGAGTTTGCTCAAGTAGTGGTTATACATACACAGTGGGATTCTTGGGGTGGCTTAGTGTTAAAGAATCTGCCTGCCAGTGCAGGAGATGCAGGTTCATTCTTGGGTTGAGAAGATCCCCTGGAGAAGGGAATGGCAACACAGTCCAGTATTCTTGCCTGGAAAGTCCCATAGACAGAGAAGTCTGGTGGGCTACAGTCCATAGGTTGCAGAGTCGAGCAGGACTTAGCAACTAACACACACATACACACACCATAGAATATATATTAAATGGAATATAACCCAAGCTAACAAGCACTTAGCAAGTATTTGATGATTAAATAAATGAAGAAGGAAAAATATCCATGTTGTGGAGCAAAAGCCCTACCTTTTTTCTCTTTTATGCCTCTTGATGAAATCTGATGAATCATTTGTGGATTTTACCCTGGAATCACTATGTCAATTTGTTCCTCCATCCTGCCCTGACTTCCTGTTACCAATTAAACCTCAGCAATTCACTCTAATCCTTAACATGCATCAATTTAACCATGTAAGGTGGAGTGACTTGAAAGGCTGTGTAGATATTTCAACTCATCTATATAGTGAGGGTCATTTTCTACATCATCTCTTAGAATGAAATGACTTACAAATTTAGTTCTTCACCAATTTCATTTATTATTGACTAACAATGTTTGCAGAAAACCTCAAAGATAATCAAGGTATTAATTCTGCAGAATGCTATAAGCATCTAGTTAATTAAAGCTTTAAAGGATCCCAGCATTACTGGGCAACACACAGCAAGAAACGTACCTGGAATAACTCAGTCAGCTCCTTCCCATCTGCTTTGCATCACAGAATAATGTTGTGGGCTCCTCTTTATTCTGGGGTTGAAAGTGCTCAGTACCAAAGGATTCTTAAATTGCTTCCCTTTTAACACAGTGGTAGCTGTAGACTTCAGAGAAGGCAGTGGCACCCCACTCCAGTACTCTTGCCTGGAAATCCCATGGATGGAGGAGCCTGGTGGGCTGTAGTCCATGGGGTCACTAAGAGTTGGACATGAGTGAACGACTTCATTTTCACTATTCACTTTCATACACTGGAGAAGGAAATGGCAACCTCCAGTGTTCTTGCCTGGAGAATCCCAGGGACAGGGGAGCCTGGTAGGCTGCCATCTATGGAGTTGCACAGAGTCGGACACGACTGAAGCAACTTAGCAGCAGCAGTAGCAGCTGTAGACATATTTTCCCCTTCCTTTTCTTCTTGCCATTCTTGTCTACAGAATACAACGCAACAGAATACAGTGTTAGGAGCCCTAAGTGTGAGAGTCAGGAGGGTAGGTTATCCATTACTGCCCTTCTAACTAAAAAATGTACAACTCTGTAGGGAGAAGGACAAACAAAAGCCTTGGTTGTTATTTTTCAGCTAGAGATTGTTCTCCCTGTGTAAAGTTAAAGACAAATGACTTTACAAATCCAATATTGATTTGTTGTAACTCACTCAGAAGAACTGATGGCACATGGTGTGTATTAAGCATCTGCAGTTACAACAGTTTATACCCAAGCAGGATAGGACATTTGGTTCAGAGCCATTATTTAATGTAAAGCTGATTGAAACATGGTGGAAAAATGGGAAAATATAATGCCTTGTGTTATAAAACCTTGGGAAAAAATAACAGCATACTATGAAATAAATGACCCTAAAATTCTTCTACTTTTGACTGTAAGCCATTTATTTCATTGCCTTTGTTTCCATGGGCAATTAATTTTCTTCCACCTCTGAAAAAATATCTGAAGTGAAACAGAATGATATTTATTGAAAATTGCCGAATAGTCCTGTTAATGAAAAGCAGTTAAGTTCAGTTGTTCAGTTGTGTCCGACTCTTTGCAACCGCATGAATCGCAGTACACCAGGCCTCTCTGTCCATCAAAAGCTCCCAGGGTGCATTCAGACTCACATCAATTGAGTCCGTGATGCCATCCAGCCATCTCATCCTCGGTCGTTCCCTTCTCCTCCTGCCCCCAATCCCTCCCAGCATCAGAGTCTTTTCCAATGAGTCAACTCTTCGCATGAGGTGGCCAAAGTACTGGAGTTTCAGCTTTAGCATCATTCCTTCCAAAGAACACCCAGGA
>SJYW01008570.1:811133-840430 GCA_006410735.1 Raphicerus campestris
TGTGTGTGTGTGTGTGTGTGTGTGTGTGTGTGTGTGCATGCACGCACGCACAGCGTGTATACATGCTTGTAGGTCTGCACACTTACATCACCTGTGTGGAGTCCTACAGTCAATACACAGAGCAGTGCTCCCCACAGGGCTGCCTGTACTGCCCTCCTGGGCTAGTCTCCACTCAGTCAGTTTGTTGTCTCGAGTACCACATGCTTGGAACAGTACACCGTGTTGCCTCTTGTGACACTTTTTCCCTCAGCACAACTCCTCTGTGAACCATCCCAGTGGTGTGTGTATCAGGACTTGGTTCTTTTTCATTGCCATAGGATTCTCCACAGCAGGGATGTATCACTGTTTAACCACTGGCCTGTTGAATGACATTGGGTGTGCTTCCAATTTTTGCTCTTAAGAATAAAACTATTACTGCCATTGTGATATGAAGAGTTTTCCCATGAATATGGGTTTTCATTTCTCTTGAATGAAGTCCTGGGAGAGTAATTGCTGGATCATATGATAGTATGTCAGTTTTATAAGAAACTGCCAAACAGATTTCTGGAGCAGCTGTACCATCTTATGTCCCCCAAACAACATATATGTGATGCAGTTTCTCAGCATGCTTGCCAGCATTTGGTGTTAAGACTTTTTTTAATGAGCTATTTTGATAAGTAGCCATTGATGTCTTATTATGATCTTAAATTACATTTCCTTAATGGCTAATGATGGTAAATATCGTTTTACCTGCTTCTTTGCCATTTGTATTAAATCTTCTCCAGTGAAATGTTAGTTCACGTATTTTACCCATTTTCTATTCATTTTTCCCCTGTGGAGTTGTGAGCATTTGTTCTGTAGTCTAGATACAAATCTTTTGTTGGGTATGTGGTTTGAAAATATTTTGTATCCATCTGTATCTTGTTCAAAGGGTCTTTTGCAGAGCCAATCTCCTTTTTAGCTCATGGATTTCCATGTAGAAAACATAGATTTTAGTTTATTTTAAAAGCAGGAAGGCTTGTCAATGCTGGGTCTGCAGTCATGCCTGACATCTGCGGGAAAAGCTGGCTGGTGGCTGCCCTGTGCAGAAGATGAGTGAACCCCATTGACCAGAACCCCATGACCTGCTTGCCTCCTGCAGGCGATTTCAGTTTATAACCCTAAATCTTAAATCTTGGCTACTTATGTGGCCTTTATATAGAAGGCAAAGAAACTGTGAAAGTGTTCTCATTCATAATCTCAGGATTTATAAGATTTTTCATGGGAATTCAAATGAGCTGTATTAATCATGACATAAGGGAATTCAAATTATGGAAATAAAGCTTAATTCAAATGACAAAGAATGAAAGAAACATATTTTACAAATTCTTGTTTTTTTTATAAGATTCTTAATCTTTTCTTTCTGATTTAGCATACATTTTCAGGTTTATAATGGACAATTTTGTTTCCCTTACTTACTCTCTTGTCTTGAATGCAAAATGGAACATCCTTAGTATAAATCATCAATGATATACAATGATGATATTTAATTTCAGAAGTATTCACCAATTTTTTAAACTAATCTCTCCAAATTAATTGCTGTACTAATTGGATTAAATTGGATAATTTAATTACAGCAAATGATTCTGTTTATTTGTTGTAGTACTTATTTGGTCACATCCCTTGGGTTCAATGCATTTCCATTATTTTCATAAAGAGGAAGCAGATGGAGAGAATTACTAACTAGTTGTTTATGCCAGAAAGAAAAGCAAGTTATGTTTTAAAATAAGTGAAAAATATATGGAAAGTCAAGGAGATAAGCTGAGATTAATTAGTTAAGTGCTTTGGAAATGGAAAGCACCATATTTTCTGAGCACTGTATATTGCAATTATTATTATAATACTTTACAGGGACTTCAGTTTTTCTGTTTTAATCACCTATTTTGTAGTTTGAATTGTTTCAGCCTGAAAGGCATATAAAAGTATACACCATGTGACATCTAAGCAAGATACTTTAATCATAAATCTAGGAATGTCATAGCTTTAAGTAAAAATCCAAGTTTATATAAGAAATTCTCTATACACCACCCCCCCGCCAGCCCCAAGAAAATCTTTACAGCTTTGTCATGCAGATGTACATATAAAAAGTATTTCACAACTCTTTGTAGGTTTCTGACACTGGAAAAAGTGATCTCATATAGTTATGTGTACTTTTTATAAGGGCTAATTCATATGTTATTTTTTTTAAGATCTGTAAGAATTAGAAGATCTTGATTGCATTAAGTTAATATATCATGTAAAGAATAAAGTAGTTCTGCCAATAGAATATTATAAAGTAATTAGCCTCCAATTAAAATAAATAAATTTAAATTAAAGAAACAAAGAATACAGTGCTAATTTCTGTGAGCAACCTCATGGACTGTAGCCCACCAGGCTCCTCTGTCCATGGGATTCTCCAGGCAAGAATCCTGGAGTGAGTTGCTATGCCCTCCTCTGAGGGTCATCCAGACCCAGGGATCAAATCCACATCTCTTATGTTTCCTGCACTGGCAGGCAGGTTCTTTACCACTGGTGCCGCTTGGGAAGCCTGTGAAATAAACAGTATCCTCTGGTAAACTGTAGAAGAATTTGCTGATTGATCTCCTATTTATATCCACGTCATGATGTATTCAGCACACTAAGAATAGAGTTTAGCAGTCTATAGTCTATCCTTCCAGCCAAGCAAACAGCCATCCTTTTTTCAGGCACAATTTTCTAGAATCCATAAAAAGTCATTTATGACTTGTTCTGACCCAATTTTAGTTTTATGTTACATGCTATTTACATCACAGTGGCATATTTAAGATTGCTTTAGTTGAAGGAACAACTTCACTTCTGTTTTTCACTCCTTTTAGCAATGAAAGTGACAAACTAAAAATCTCTTCTCTGGATGTTCTTGTAAAATATGTGAACATTTTTCTCCAGTACTATCATCCTTCAAAATAAAAATTTCCTTATATCTGGTGGAAGACAAATAAATAGATACCCTGTAGATGTTTGCTTATATATCTGTGATATACTCTAATCATAATATTCTCATGATTTTTATGATACTATTCAGTCTATTACGAAGATTAATTGGAGTGTATTTTGCTAAAATGAAGCTTAGTGTATGAGGCAATCTGAGTAATTCCTTTTGTTGTTGTTGTTAACTCAGCATTTCTTATTGGACGTGAAGTGGTTTTGGTATAGGACATTAATTTGTAAATTCTTCATTACAGCTCTACAGTTTTAACCCAATCAGGCTTTCACCCTTGTTTCAAAGATTCCAGAGATTTCTTGTGTCTCAGATCTTCTTTTTGACAACATCCTGAAGGCTCTCTGTGATCTGGTCTTCCTGTGCTCCTCCAGCATCACTGCCCTACGCTTCAGCAACAGCCACACAGGCATGCAAGCACACACACACACATGCGAACACACTCACTCTCCGATCCCCTTCTTTTAAGTCTCCCTGTGTTTTCCTCAGGAAAGTTCCTTCTGAGGAATCTTTGGGTGGGTGGGATGAGGTCCACGTGAGCTGACGAGCGCCTTGAAGAGTGTTCGCTCTGAGTCACGCCTGTGGGGACGTGGAGTCAGTGCCTCGGGCCCAGTGAGGATGCCCAGCCACACAGCTGCTGGTGAGACCTCAGAGGCGGGTTCCAGGGGTCTTGGCCCAAACAACTGAACACCATTATTACCCTTAAAAAGGGGGAAAATAGGAACCAACAGATGTTGCAATTATTGATCATACCTCTCTCAGAGAGTCGCATAATGAATTACAAAGTTGATTTGAGGTCTGCTCCAGATAGAGAAGATTATTAAATTATGGCTCTGCTAAAAATGAGACTGGAACCCAGGCATCCCAGCTTATGATCTGGGTGAAGTCCGCCCTCCCAGAGAAATGAAAGAACAGAGTCAAGATAATCCCAGAGTGCATTGATCTTGAAGCCATATACATTATAGATTCAAATTCTTTCTGACAATATTCAAGTTTTATAGTCTCTTTAGCCATTGTTTTAGTCACTATAACTGCCTCCTACCTTTTTTTAAATTAAGAGGAATTAGTAACCAAATAAAATAGTATTAAACTTTAATTTCCTAATATCTGAAATACTAATGACAATATCTACCTTCTAGGGTTGTTTTATTCACTTATTACAGTTCACATAAAACATCCCAGTGCCCAAAGTGCACAAAGAGACACTTAATAGCAATATTCATTGTAATTATTTATTTTTGCTGACAGAAAATATGCAGACCTTTATCATAGTTACATATTAAATGAAGCCACCACTTCATTCAGGTAGACTGTGAACATTTTATTTTGAAATGTCAGTTTTTAAATGCTTATTTATACTCAAAGGGAAATTATAAACTAGATTGTACACCAGAAGTTTTTAACCTCTCCCCATTGGGACTGATATGGTGGATGAGACAGAACAGCCACAGAAGTACCACGACACTGAAGATGGCCCTTCAGCACCCTACACATGTGCACACATGCACACACACACGTGCACACATGCATGTGCCCACACACGTGCACGCACACACACGTGCACACACAAGTGCGCACACACACATGCACCAACAGTGTAGCTGACTGTGATTTTATGAAAATGTGACAATCATTTTTAAAAATTAATGCATTCAAATAAGTCACCTACTTTAAAACTTTAACATTTGATAATTTATAAAATAAAAATAACAATTATCCTTTTTTTTTAATAAAGAATTTGAATTGCATCACTTAGCAGGAAAGCGTATTAAAGGCTGCTTTGTACAAGCCCTAGCAAAGATAAAATCAGCTTTGGGCTACTATGTGTAATTCTCTTCACCTCCCTACAACTGTATTCATCCCTTAATAAAACCAAATAAAATGAGATTTTGAGAGTGGCAGTGATATTTTCATGGAATAACCTTAAATCAAGTCTAGTTAATACTGAACATTGCAAATGTTAGTCAACTTACAGGTGTTTGATTACAAAAACTTATTTGGAACATGCCCTCTCCCCCCCAACAGCTGACAGACATCCACTGGACTGCTCCCTCCCATTTGAAAACCCCTCCACAGAACTGTATTTACCCATATTCAGTGCAAAGCAGTCTCCAGTATTTTGTCCAAAGCTAGCAAATTTGAGATTTCTGTTTTAAGTTTATTGTCATTTTGTTTCCTAATGCAAGATATCTATTAATCCACAGCCCACCATGTAAAATACTACATATAGTGTGGGAAGTTACTCATTATTGACATTTTATAACATTCTCATTATTTTTAAGTTTTTACAATTATGAATAAAGTAGCTATAAATACGCACGTGCAGGTTTCTGTGTGGACATAAGTTTTCAACTCCTTTGGATAAACACCAAGAAGTGTGATTGCTGGGTCATATGGTGAGAGTGGGTTTAGTTTTGTAAGAAACCACCAAATGATCTTCCAAAGTGGTGGTGCTAACCTGCATTTCCACCAGCAATGAATGAGTTTCTGTTGCTCCACATATTCACCAGTATTTGGTGTTGCCCATGTTTTAAATTTCCACCATTTTAATAAGTGTGCAGTGGTATCTCATTGTTGTTTAATCTATATTCCCCTGATGATTTATGATGTATAGTATCTTTCCATATGCCAGTTTGTCATCTGTATATTTTCATTTGAGAAGTGTCTGTCCAAATATCTAATGCATTTTACTTGAGTTTTTTTATTTTTCTACAATTGAGGGTTTTTTTTTGCGGGGGAGGGATTTTTTTTTAATTTAAATTTATTTAGTTTTAAGAGTTCTTTGTATGCTTTGGATAATAGTTCTTTATCATATGTATCATTTGTAAATATTTTCTTCACATCTGTGGCTTAGTTTCTTATTCTCATGTTATACAGCAGAATTTTTAAATTTTAATGAAGTTCAATACCTCAATTTTTTACAGATTATTCTTTTTCATTTATATTTAAAAAGTCACTGACAAACCCTAGATCATTTAGGTTGACTCCTGTTACCTTCTAGGAATTGTATAGTTTTGTATTTTACAGTGAGGTC
The DNA here is from genome assembly GCA_006410735.1 of Raphicerus campestris. Taxonomy (NCBI): domain Eukaryota; kingdom Metazoa; phylum Chordata; class Mammalia; order Artiodactyla; family Bovidae; genus Raphicerus; species Raphicerus campestris. Next base: position 817,142 of record SJYW01008570.1, read on the forward strand.
TTTGGTCCATTTTGAGCTAATTTTTTTTGTGAAGAATGTAAGATATGTTTGTAGGTTAATTTTTTTGCATGTGGATATCCATTTGTTCCAGCACCATCTGTGGAAATGTCAATCTTTTCTCCATTGTATTGCCTTTGCTCCTTTGTCAGAAAAGATCAGTTGGCTATAATATTTGTTAGAGTCTATTTCTAGACTTCCTATTATGTTACATTCCTCTATTTGTATATTTTACCACTATTCCAAAGGCTTGATGATTATAGCTTTAAGGTATTATTCGTTCTTTACAGTATATCAGAATTTGCATCATGCTATAGTTTCACCTGGAACTTACACAATGTTAAGTGTTAGTGTTTTGTTTGTTTTTTTTTANTTATTTTTGCTGACAGAAAATATGCAGACCTTTATCACAGTTACATATTAAATGAAGCCACCACTTCATTCAGGTAGACTGTGAACATTTTATTTTCAAATGTCAGTTTTTAAATGCTTATTTATACTCAAAGGGAAATTATAAACTAGATTGTACACCAGAAGTTTTTAACCTCTCCCCATTGGGACTGATATGGTGGATGAGACAGAACAGCCACAGAAGTACCACGACACTGAAGATGGCCCTTCAGCACCCTACACATGTGCACACATGCACACACACACGTGCACACATGCATGTGCCCACACACGTGCACGCACACACACGTGCACACACAAGTGCGCACACACACATGCACCAACAGTGTAGCTGACTGTGATTTTATGAAAATGTGACAATCATTTTTAAAAATTAATGCATTCAAATAAGTCACCTACTTTAAAACTTTAACATTTGATAATTTATAAAATAAAAATAACAATTATCCTTTTTTTTTAATAAAGAATTTGAATTGCATCACTTAGCAGGAAAGCGTATTAAAGGCTGCTTTGTACAAGCCCTAGCAAAGATAAAATCAGCTTTGGGCTACTATGTGTAATTCTCTTCACCTCCCTACAACTGTATTCATCCCTTAATAAAACCAAATAAAATGAGATTTTGAGAGTGGCAGTGATATTTTCATGGAATAACCTTAAATCAAGTCTAGTTAATACTGAACATTGCAAATGTTAGTCAACTTACAGGTGTTTGATTACAAAAACTTATTTGGAACATGCCCTCTCCCCCCCAACAGCTGACAGACATCCACTGGACTGCTCCCTCCCATTTGAAAACCCCTCCACAGAACTGTATTTACCCATATTCAGTGCAAAGCAGTCTCCAGTATTTTGTCCAAAGCTAGCAAATTTGAGATTTCTGTTTTAAGTTTATTGTCATTTTGTTTCCTAATGCAAGATATCTATTAATCCACAGCCCACCATGTAAAATACTACATATAGTGTGGGAAGTTACTCATTATTGACATTTTATAACATTCTCATTATTTTTAAGTTTTTACAATTATGAATAAAGTAGCTATAAATACGCACGTGCAGGTTTCTGTGTGGACATAAGTTTTCAACTCCTTTGGATAAACACCAAGAAGTGTGATTGCTGGGTCATATGGTGAGAGTGGGTTTAGTTTTGTAAGAAACCACCAAATGATCTTCCAAAGTGGTGGTGCTAACCTGCATTTCCACCAGCAATGAATGAGTTTCTGTTGCTCCACATATTCACCAGTATTTGGTGTTGCCCATGTTTTAAATTTCCACCATTTTAATAGGTGTGCAGTGGTATCTCATTGTTGTTTAATCTATATTCCCCTGATGATTTATGATGTATAGTATCTTTCCATATGCCAGTTTGTCATCTGTATATTTTCATTTGAGAAGTGTCTGTCCAAATATCTAATGCATTTTACTTGAGTTTTTTGATTTTTCTACAATTGAGGGTTTTTTTTTGCGGGGGAGGGATTTTTTTTTAATTTAAATTTATTTAGTTTTAAGAGTTCTTTGTATGCTTTGGATAATAGTTCTTTATCATATGTATCATTTGTAAATATTTTCTTCACATCTGTGGCTTAGTTTCTTATTCTCATGTTATACAGCAGAATTTTTAAATTTTAATGAAGTTCAATACCTCAATTTTTTACAGATTATTCTTTTTCATTTATATTTAAAAAGTCACTGACAAACCCTAGATCATTTAGGTTGACTCCTGTTACCTTCTAGGAATTGTATAGTTTTGTATTTTACAGTGAGGTCTTTGGTCCATTTTGAGCTAATTTTTTTTGTGAAGAATGTAAGATATGTTTGTAGGTTAATTTTTTTGCATGTGGATATCCATTTGTTCCAGCACCATCTGTGGAAATGTCAATCTTTTCTCCATTGTATTGCCTTTGCTCCTTTGTCAGAAAAGATCAGTTGGCTATAATATTTGTTAGAGTCTATTTCTAGACTTCCTATTATGTTACATTCCTCTATTTGTATATTTTACCACTATTCCAAAGGCTTGATGATTATAGCTTTAAGGTATTATTCGTTCTTTACAGTATATCAGAATTTGCATCATGCTATAGTTTCACCTGGAACTTACACAATGTTAAGTGTTAGTGTTTTGTTTGTTTTTTTTTTAATTGAGGAGGAAAGAAAATTCAGAGTGGCTTAGAGAACTCTTGCAGAAGGGACACTAAATTTCAGTTCACTAGAAATCTAGAATTTACATACTTTTCTCAACAGTTTTTTCCCCACCATTTCATTTTATATATGGTAATTATAAATAGTTGCTAAAATTTATTAGGCATGTGCATTGTACAAAAGTTTTGCACATATAAGAAAGAGTAATTTTTATAATCCATCTAAGAAATTACTATGTCTATTTTACATTATGTAACCGAGACTCACAACGGGGTACCTAGGTTCACAAAGCAAATTCCAAGCCTGGTATCTGAATTAAATTCCTCTCTGTAATAATTACCTTATCTTTCTAAATATTGCTGGAAGATCAAGCTTTCTAATGGAATTTAGAAAAAAGAAACTTGAAGACTTACCGCATTTAAAATTGGTGCTTTACATTTCTGTTATATTCCATTTCAAAACAAAAGAGACAATATTTCTGATTTTGGATAAAAATACTGTTGTACTCACTCACTTATCCATGCAACAAATATTCACTGTGCTCAACTGATGCCTTTTTGATGTCCTTTTATTTAATCTCAACATGAAGGTGCTGAAATTACTTTAGAACAGTTAAACAGACTCAGTGTTCTGTGGTCCCAAAGTGAAGTGAAGTCACTCAGTCGTGTCCGACTCTTTGCGACCCCATGGACTGTAGCCTACCAGCCTCCTCCGTCCATGGGATTCTCCAGGCAAGAACACTGGAGTGGGAGAAGGAAGTGGTCCCAACACACTGAAATCTTTGTAAACAGATTTAATGAGCAAAGGAATACTTTGGGGTTTTACTAAAAATTTCAGAATCCCCACCCCCTGGTGGGCTACTGTCCATGAGGTCACAAAGAGTCAGATATGACTGAGCAATACGGCACAGCACAAAACTTATAAGATATAAAAAGGAGAAGTACTAAAGTTTGGGTAAGCAATGAGAATGACCAGAAAGGAGGAATAAGGATTAGTGAAAGGAGCGGAATGGAATTGACTCCAAGGTCCATTGGTCTCTCATCACCATGGTAATGGAGACATCTGTCCTAGTGGACAGAGGACCAAGATGGATGGCCAAAGCTCCACCAGCTCCTCCTCTCTGTAGAGCCTTAAGTGGAGCAGAAGTCAAGTGTTTTTACACGTTGGACTTTACTATAACTCAAGGTCCTGCTGTCTTCAGGACAGCTGTTTGTTTGCAGAGGCCATCAGCCATTAATCAGAGAGACGGGCCGAAGTTGCTGTCAGCCCAGTAGGCCCAGCATGTGGCTTTCAGAGCAAACCACCAGGTAAATACTGTGAAGTGGCTGAGCTCCTCAAAGAATTACCTAGAGCCCAGTCTACTTAAGCCGGAAGAAAAATAGCACTTCTGCAGAGAATATCTGCAAGAAAAGTAGAGAAAATAAAAGCAGGAAAATTTCCCATTGTAAATGTCTTAAGTTTTATAGCTTTCTCAATAAGGACCCTGCTTTCATAATTTATTTTGAAGGTAATATTCATTAGGCTTAAAATAGAAGCAGAATTGATTCTCCCTTAAATATAGCTCCCCTGTTCTTCATCAGCTATGGTGGTTGCTATCTTGTCTTACCCATCTACAAACAGGAGACAGCCGCTGACAGTTCCTTCATCTGCTGTCCACAGGGTAACCATATACTTTACTCTCCAGACCTGGGACTGTTTTTGCTTGCTATATTGTTAGACTGGACATAACAACAGCAGGTTTAAATTGGGACAGTTCCCAGGCACACCAGGACATAAGGCCCCTTACACTGCACACAATTACTTCAAGGAGAGAAGTGTGATTAGGTCACATTTGTAGTCACTGCTTTAAATCTAAATGGGATCCTATATTTTTATTGGACTCAAATGGATATTTTATATTGTAATGTGCTTCAATATAATTCTTTAGCCCTTCACCCACATTTCACTGATTAATCTACTGTTCATACATTTGAATACATTTCTGCAAAATATGGAAAAGACACTTACATTAAAAATTCCTCAGTATGCCACCAGATAGACAGAACCAGGCCAGAAGGCAATCTTATAATTTTTGTGGTCTTTCCACCTGTTTCGCAAAAGTAAAAACAAACTAAGGGGCGTTGAGTCCCTTCCCTAAGGTCACATTGCTACCTACAAAAGACAGGCCTTTTATGAGCGCCTTTCCAAAACATACTCTAAGCCACTGTCATTATCCATGAAACCCAGAACTCAAACGGATGAGCCACATCTGACTCTATAGAAACAAACCCAAACTTAGCACCAAATGATAGTGTCACAATGGTAGAATTTCTACCCTGCAAAAGACAATTAGACTGCTGAGTCATTCAGTTCAACACAATGAGTGAAATTAGCCCCCAGACAACTTTATTTTGTACCCATCTTTTAGCTAAAAAACAATAAGAATGATGGCTTCACTTATTGAGCTTGGAATCAGATTTTATCAGTCAAATTAAATGTCTCTGAAAAAAATGTCATCAAAAGACTGGCTCCCAAAATTCATCTACATTTTCTGTAATGAACCTAACAAATTAATTTATAATGAATAGCTCTCTTATTTTTTACTTCAGAAAACAGGCTTGATTTATGTTGATCCTTCTTTCTTTCCCTATTTATTGAGATGTAATTGACATATGATGATGTACAAATACAAGACAGTGATTTGAGTGATTTGATGTAGGTGTATTTTGCAAAATGATTACCAGTATAATGTTAGTTAATACATCCATGTTGTTGTTGTTCATTCGCTAAGTCACTTTGAACTCTTTGTGATCCCGTGGACTGCAGCATGCCAGGCTCCTCTGTCCTTCACTATCTCCCAGAGTTTGCTCAAATTCAGTCCATTGAGTTGGTGATGCCATCCAACCATCGGATCTCTGTCACCCCCTTCTTCTTCTACCTTCAGTCCTTTCCAGTGTCAGGGTCTTTTCCAAAGAGTTGGCTCTTTGCATCAGATGGTCAAGTATCGGAGCTTCAGTCCTTCCAATGAATATTCAGGGTTTTTTTTTTTCATAAGGAATGACTGGTTTGATCTCCTTGTAGTCCAAGGTACTTTCAAAAGTCTTATCCAGCACACAGCTCGAAAGCATCAGTTTTTTGGCACTCAGCCTTTTTATGGTCCACTGCCCACAACCTTACATGACTACTGGAAAAACCATAGCTTTGATTATACAGACCTTTTCTGGCAAAATAATATCTCTTTCTTAATATGCTGTCTAGGTTTGTCATAGCTTTCCTTGCAAGAAGAAAGTGCCTTTTTAATTTCATGCCTGCAGTCACTGGCCATAGTGATTTTGTAGCCCAAGAAAATAAAATCTGTCACTCTTCTACTTTTCCCCGTATATTTCCCATGAAGTGATAGGACTGGATGCCATGAAGTTAGTCTTTTTCAATGTTGAGTTTTAGGCCAGCTTTTCCACTCTCTTCCTTTACCTTCATCAAGCGACTCTTTAGTTCCTCTTTCTGCCATTAGGATGGTATCATCTGTATATTTAACGTTGCTAATATTTCTCCTGGAAATCTCAATTCCAGTTTGTGATTCATCCAGCCTGGCATTCCTCATGATGTACTCTGCATATAAGTTAAATAAGCAGGGTCATAATATACAGCCTTGATGAACTCCTTTCCCATTTTTGAGCCAGTCCATTGTTCCAGGTGTGGTCCTGTTGCTTTTAATCTGCATAGGTTCCTCAGGAGGCAAGTAAGGTAGTCTGGTATTCCCATCTCTTTAAGACTTTTCCACAGTTTGTTGTGATCCACACAGTCAGAGTCTTTAATGGAGTCGATGAAGCACAAATAGATGTTTTTTTCTGGAATTCCATAGCTTTCTCTTTTATCCAGTGAGTGTTAGCAATTTGATCTCTGGTTCCTCTGTACATCTGGAGGTCCTTGGTTCACGTACTGTTAGAGCCTAGCTTGTAATGTTTTGAGCATTACCTTTCTTACACGAGTACAATTGTACAGTAGCTTGAGCATTCTTTGGCACGTTCTTTCTTTGGTATTGGAATGAAAACTGACCTTTTTCAGTCCTGTGTCCACTGCTGAGTTTTCCAAATTTGCTGATATATTGAATATACAACACTTTAACAATATCACCTTTTAGGATTTTAAATAGTTCAGCTAGAATTTCCTTACCTCCACTAGCTTTGTTTGTAGTAATGCTTCGTAAGGCTCACTTGACTTCACACTCCAGGATATCTTGCTATACATGACCATGCCATTATGGTTATCACTATTATTAAGAATCTTTTTGTACAGTTCTGTATATTCTTGCCACCTCTTCTTAATCTCTTCTGCCTCTGTTAGCTCCTATTTCTGCCCTTTATCATGCACATCTTTGCAGGAAATTTTCCCTTGGTATCCCTAATTTTCTTGAAGATATTTCTAGTCTTTCCCATCTATTGTATTCCTCTATTTCTTGGCATTGTTCATTGAAGAAGGCTTTCTTTTCTCTCCTTGTTATTCTCTGGAAATCTTTCTTCAGTTGGGTATATATTTCCCATTTCCCCTTGCTTTTCACTTCTTTTCTTTTCTCAGTTATTTGTAAAGCCTCCTGAGATAACCTTGTTGCCTTCTTATATTTCTTTTTCTGGGGGATGGTTTTGGTCACCACCTCCTGTGCAGTGTTAAGAATCTCCATCCATAGTTTTTCAGATATTCTGTATACCAGATCTAATCACTTGAATATGTTTGTCACCTATACCACATAGTCAGAATGGATTTGATTTAGCTCATACCTGAATGGTCTACTATTTTCCCATACTTTCCTCAATTTAAGCCTGAATTTTCCATAAGGAGCTCATGATCTGAGCCACAGTCAGCTCCTGGTCTTGTTTTTGCTGACTATATAGAGCTTCTCCATCTTCAGCTCAAAGAATATAATCAATCTTATTTTGGTATTTACCTTCTGGTGATGTCCATGTATAGAGTTGTCTCTTGTATTGTTGGAAAAGAGTGTTTTTTATGACCAGTGAGATATCTTGACAAAACTCTGTTAGCTTTTTTCCAGCTTTATTTTGCAGTCCAAGGCCAAACTTGCCTGTAAACTCCAGGTGTCTCTTGGTTTCCTGCTTTTGCCTTCCCATCCCCTATGTTGAAAAAGACATCATTTTGTGGTATTAATTTTAGAAGGTCTTATAGGTCTTCATAGACCCAGTCTGCTTCAGCTTCTTTGGCATCAGTGGTGGAGTACAGATTACTGTGCTATTGAATGGTTTGCCTTGGAAATGAACTGAGATCAGTCTGTTGGAGATTGCACTCCAGTACTGCATTTCATATTCTTGTTGACTATGAGACCTACTCCAAGTCTTCTAAGGGATCCTTGCCCACAGTAGTAGATATAATAGTCATCTAAATTAAATTTGTTTCATTTAGTTCACTGATTGCTAAGATGTCGATGTTCACTCTTGCCACCTCCTGCCTGACCATGTCCAATTTACCTTGATTCGTGGACCTTGCATTCTTGATTCTTCAGCAATATTGTTCTTTATAGCACTAGACTTTACTTTCACCACAAGACACATTCACAACTGAGAGTCATTTCAGCTTTGGCCCAGTCCCTCACTCTTTCCCTATTGGACACCTTCTGAGCTGGGGGGCTCATCTTCCAGTGTCATATCTTTTTGCCTTTCACTCTGTTCATAGGATTCTCCTAGCAGGAATACTGGAGTGGTTTGCCTTTCCTTTATACAGTGGATCGTGTTTTGTCAACCCTATCACTTTACACACTTATTGTTATTTTTGTGGTGAGAATTTTGGAGATCTCCTTTGGGCTTCCCTGGTAGCACAGAGGTTAAAGCGTCTGCCTGCAGTGCGGGAGACCTGGGTTTGATCTCTGGGTCAGGAATATCCACTGGAGAAGGAAATGTCAACCCACTCCAGTATTCTTGCCTGGAGAATCCATGGACGGAGGAGCCTAGTAGGCTACAGTCCACCGGGTCACAAAGAGTCGGCTATGACTGAGCGACTTCATTTTCACTTTCACTTTCTCAACAACTTTCAAATATACATTGTTATTAGGCTCAGTCCCCATGCACACTGTACCCTCACTTTCTTTTTTTCTCTATCTATTCATTTCCATTCTTGGTCGTTGTGAATAATGCTGCAGTGAACACGACGGTGCAGATTTACGTGAGTTCACTTCCTTGGTATGTGCACCCAGAACTGGGACTGCTGGATCACGTGCTTCTATTTTTATATATTTGAGGAAACTCCATACAGATTTTTCTGTGGCAGCTGCATCAGTTTGCATGCTCACCATATGTTGATCCTTTTAAGTGAAGTCTGCCTGAATCTAGAAATGTTAGTTCCAAAAATGAACTGGTTTATTGCACTTTATTCCAAAGGTAGTTTAAGGATAAAATTTGGCCGAGTTCTTCCCTCCCTTGCTTTGAATCCAAATAATGAATCTGAATCTGCTTAAAGTATATAGAAATAGTGAATGTAATAAATGTTTTGATGGAAATCCTAGAGTCAACATGAAATATGGTCTGTGTTATTCAGAACGAGGGTGGCTCTGCTTAGCTGCACTAATGTTATGACTCTGTGCCATTATCCAAAACTGGACTTGAAAGAGATCAAAATATAGGAATAGGACAGTGCAGTCTGATTTTGGATGGCAAGTAAGAGGATAGAATATATGNGAATCTAGAAATGTTAGTTCCAAAAATGAACTGGTTTATTGCACTTTATTCCAAAGGTAGTTTAAGGATAAAATTTGGCCGAGTTCTTCCCTCCCTTGCTTTGAATCCAAATAATGAATCTGAATCTGCTTAAAGTATATAGAAATAGTGAATGTAATAAATGTTTTGATGGAAATCCTAGAGTCAACATGAAATATGGTCTGCGTTATTCAGAACGAGGGTGGCTCTGCTTAGCTGCACTAATGTTATGACTCTGTGCCATTATCCAAAACTGGACTTGAAAGAGATCAAAATATAGGAATAGGACAGTGCAGTCTGATTTTGGATGGCAAGTAAGAGGATAGAATATATGCACATCATTTGCCAAGAAAGGGAAAACTCCAAAATGTACATTTAGGTATGAATTAAGTATGAAAGAGTCATTAAGAAGAGAAAATATATAACTTTAAAGTTGTTTGTTTCTATATTTAGAATAAGTCATCATTAAACTAAAATAGAATAAACTTTAGGCTATTATTTCAAGCATGTTCACATGAGATAAGACCATGGTTTTCAATCATGTGAAACCAAACTTTACATTTTTCTAAATTTTCTAAAACACAGTATCCTAGTACTATGTCACATATTAACTCAGTTCAGTTCAGTTCAGTTCAGTCGCTTAGTTGTGTCTGACTCTTTGTGACCCCATGAATCGCAGCGTGTCAGGCCTCCCTGTCCATCACCATCTCCCAGAGTTCACTCAGACTCACTTCCATCGAGTCAGNAAAAAAAAAATAGAATGCTTTGTAAATGCCCCAAACCATAATGCAACATCCTGTACAAGCTGGCCGTGTGTTGTAACACAGCATTTAAAATGCCAGATCCCATCTCCTAAGGTGTGGGAGACACAGCCCAATATCAGTAGACAAAGCTGTGTATGTGCTGATGTTTGGACAGAGACTGACACAACAAATGGTCTCTTCTCTACGGCCCTTACTTTGTGGAAACCATGGTTTAAAATCTGTAAAGTTATTCTCTTCCCAGTGCCATCTTTTAGGTTGAAGTGCAAAAGAAAATAATAGTAATAGTAACAATGCTTACTGTCAACCTTGCATTGATTTCAGTTCATTTATGAGCAAGTTATTTTCCTGACAACATGGCTTTCTAAGAAATGAGAATAAGCTAAAGAAGAACACACAGAAAAGGACAGCAGGGAGCCGGCACTCTTTTTAGGCCTTCAGCACTTTACCTGGCCCTGGCCTGATTGAAACACATTTCTTCTAAATAAAGTACCTGATACAATTTTAGGAAAATATGTAAGTGCATCAGTTTTTTCCTTTTGGAAGATTCAGAACCTTGCTTTGTTTTGAGAAAATACTAGATATAAAGAAAGACTCATAAAACTAAAATTTTGCAAGAATTTGAACTATTCATTCTGATGAAATAAAAATCCTAGGAGAGTTTTAGAAGCTGATTATTCCTGTCAGTGGTGATCCTTGTAATCTTCATGGAATAACTATATCATACCTGAGATTTTGTGAAATGTTGTTGTGCCTACAGCTGCTTGGCATCCTGGAAAACTTGTCCTGTATGTAGGGAGGGTGCCATTGTTGTTTCCATTTGCCCTGGAGGAAACTGAGGCTCAGGATTTCAACTAACTTTACTCACCTGGACATTCATTCATTTTCTCAACAGACAGATAAGATGCTGATCATGCACCTTATTTATTTATTTTTTGCTGAATATATTTGATAACATTCTAGGCATCATGTCAGACTTTCCCACCTGGGGATCTGGCAAAGGAACTGGGAAATCTCAGGGAATCTGAATTTCAAGGACAGTGAGATTTGGTTACAGAACTTCCACAGGACTGGGGAAACAGAGACTCTTGAAGAGCACAGACAAAACCATGTGTGTACCAGGACCCACAGGAAAGGAGCAGTGACCCCACAAGACACTGAGCTAGGCCTGCTTGTCAGTTTCCGGTGGAGGTGTGGGCTGGCAGTGGCCTGCTGCAGGGACAGCAGCAGCAGTCCTGGGAGGTGTGTGTTGGAACACGCCATCTTGCAGGCAGCCATTAGCCCTGCTATAGAGCCTGTAGACTCCAGGACTGGATTGCCTCAGTCCAAACAACTAACAGGGAAGGAGCACAGCCCCACCGTCAGCAGACAATTGGATTAAAGGTTTATTGAGCAGAGCCCTGACCAGCAGAGCAAGATCCAACTTTCCCCACAGCCAGCCCCTCCCATCAGGAAGTCTACACAAGCCTCATCCACCTCCATCAGTGGGCAGACAGAAAAAACACAAAGTAGAATTCCATAGGCTCTAGAATAAAACCACAATCGGAGAGAGCTAACCAAAATGATCACATGGCCTTATGTAACTCAATAAAGCTACAAGCCCTACCATGCTGGGCCCCCAAAGATGGACAGATCATGGTGGAGAGTTCTGACAAAACATGGACCACTGGAGAAATAAATGGGAAACCACTCCAATATTCTCACCTTGAGAATTCCATGAACAGTATGAAAAGGCAAAAAGGATATGACACTGGAAATGAGCTCCCCAGGTCAGTAGGTGTCCAATATGCTACTAGGGAAGATCAGAAAAATAGCTCCAGAAAGAATGGAGAGGCTGAGTCAAAGCAGAAACTACACTCAGCTGTGGATGCGTCTGGTGGTGAAAGTAAAGTCCTATCCTGGACTTTACCCCAGTCTGTACCCCAACCACCAATGCCAAAGAAACTGAAGTGGACCAGGTCTATGAAGACCTACAAGATCTTCTAGAACCAACACCACAAAAATATGCTGTTTTTATCATACAGGATAGGAGTGAAAAAGTAGGAGTTCAAGAGACCTGGAGTAACAGGCAAATTTGGCCTTGGAGTACAAAATGAAGCAGGGCAAAGGCTAACAGAGTTTTGTCAAGAGAACCCACTGGCCATAGCAAACACCCTTTTCCAACAACACAAGAGAAAAACTCTACACATGGACATCACCAGATGGTCAATATTGAAATCAGATAGATTATATTCTTTACAGCTGAATATGGAGAAGCTCTATACACTCCAGCAAAAGCAACACCTGGAGCTGAGCAGGTTCAGATCATGAGCTCCTTATTGCAAAATTCAGGCTTAAATGGAAGAAAGCAGGGAAAATCAGTAGACCATTCAGATATGACCTAAATCAAATCTCTTATGATTATGCAGTGGAGATGACTAACAGATTCAAGGGTTTAGATCTGGTAGATAGAGTGCCTGAAGAACTACAGATGGAGGTTCATAACATTGTAAAGCGGTGGTGACCAAAATCATTTCAAAGAAAAAGAGATGCAAGAAGGCAAAGTGGTTGTCTGAGGAGGCCTTACAAATAGCTGAGAAAAGAGAAGAAAAATGCAAAGGAGAAAGGGAAAGATACACCCATCTGAAGGCATAATTCCAGGGAATAGCAAGGAAAGATAAGAGAGCCTTCTTAAGTGAAAAATGCAAAGAAATAGAAGGAAACAGTAGAATGGGAAAGTCTAGAGATATCTCCAAGAATATTGGAGACACCAAGGGAACATTTTATGCAAAGAGGGGCACGATAAAGGACAGGAAAAGCAAGGGCCTATCAGAAGCAGAAGAAATTAAGAAGAGGTAGCAAGACTACACAGAAGAGCTATACAAAAAACGTCTTAATGATCCTGAAAACCATGAGGGTGTAGTCACTCACCCAGAATCAGACATCCTGGAATGTGAAGTCAAGTGAGCCTTAGGAAGCATTAGCAGGAACAAAGCTAGTGGAGGTGATGAAATTCCAGCTGAGCTATTTCAAATCCTAAAAGATAATGCTGTTAAATTGCTGGACTCAATATACCAGCAAGTTTGGAAATTTGAACAGTGGCTACAGGACTAGAAATGATCAGTTTTCATTCTAATCCCAAAGAAGGACAATGGCAAAGAATGTTCAAACTATTGCACAGTTGGACTCATTTCACATGCTAGTTATGTAATCCTCAAAATCCTTCAAGCTAGGTTTCAACAGTATGTGAATAAAGGACCTGAAGATGTATAAGTTGGATTTAGAATAGAAACGGGAACCAGAAATCAAATTGTCAACAACCATTGAATCGTTGAAAAAGCAAGAGAATTCCAGAAAGACATTTACTTCTGCTTAACTGAGACCATGCTAAAGCCATTGATTGTGTGGATCACAACAAACTGTTGAAAATTCTTAAAGAGATGTGCCTATCATACCACCTCACCTGTCTCCTGAGGAACCTGTATGCACGTCAAGAAGCAACAGTTAAAAACTTACATGGAACAATGGACTGGTTCGAAATTGGGAAAGGAGTATGTCAAGGCTGTACATTGTCACTCTGCTTATTTAACGTCTATGCAGTGTATATCATGTGAAATCATGGGCTGGATGAATCACAAGCTGAAATCAACATTGCCAGGAGAAAGATTAACCACCTCAGGTATGCACATGATACCACATTAATGGCAGAAAGTGAAGAGGAACTAAAGAACCTCTTGATGAAGGTAAAAGAGAAGAATGAAAAGCTGGCTTAAAATTCAACATTCAAAAGACTAAGATCATGACATTCTGTCCCATCACTTCATGGCAAAAATGGGGAAAAAGTGAAAACAGTGACAGACTGTTTTCTTGGGCTCCAAAATCACTGCAGATGGTGACTGCAGCCATGAAATTAAAAGACATTTACTCCTTAGAAGAAAAGCTGTGACAAGCCTGACAGCATATTTAAAAGCAGAGACCTAAATTTGCCAAAAAAGGTTCATATAATCAAAGCTATTTTTCCAAAAGTCATGTATAGATGTGAGAGTTGGACCATAGAAATGACTGAGAGCTGAAGAATTGATGCTTTTGAATTGTAATACTGGAGAATATTGTTGAGAATCCCTTGGACAGCAAGGAGATCAAGCCAGTCAATCCTAAAGGAAATCAGCCTGAATATGCATTTAAAGGCTGATACTGAAGCAAGCTCCAATAATTTGCCCAGCTGATGTGAAGAACCAACCCATTGGAAAAGACCTTGAACCTGGCAAAGATTGAAGGCAGGAGAAGAAGGGGGTGACAGGATGAGATGGTTAGATGGCAACCCTGACTCAATGAACATGAGTTTGAGCAAACTGGAGATAGTGAAGGACAGGGAAGCCTGGTGTGCTGCAGTCCATTGGCTCACAAAGATTCAGACTTGACTTAGAGACTAAACAATAAATATTTGACATAAATATGAAACACCTCATGAATTTGAACATCATCCTTTTTTAAGGTCTATGCTAGTCTTCTCTGTCATTTGAATTTCAATGTCTGTATTACTAAACCAGCACCAATATATACTTTTATATGAACAGATATTTCATTGACATAATTTAATGGTTTTTGAGGTGTGTTCTTCGATCTGTTCTTATGAGGACGAGAGAGAGGAGTGAAGAGAAGGATTCTAAGGAAAGGAGAGTAAGGTATAGAAGCAGGAGCTCTTTTCAGCATGTTGAATAAAACAAAGGTGAAAAGCAAATCCTCAGAATCTCAACCGGAATTCACAGATTAGAGAGAAGCTGAGTCTCTGCCTGATTTTCACATTTCTAAGGTTGCTCTAAGGGACATTTCAGGTATCAAGCTGCTTCCTTCGATAAGTACCTCGTTGTGGCTCAGTGCTGACTTTAATTCATTTTAGATAAGATCTATAGACTTGTTTCCACACACCCTGAGACTTTGTGTTTATTCCATTTAAGTGATTTTTCACAGTATTTCCCCCAGGGGTTATTTAGAACCCTGTTGAGTCAATTATTTGATTAAAATTAAGTTTGGCAACAAACAAATAAGATACTGATTATTTCCCTAACAAATTATATCTTATTTGGTCAAGACAATACATAAGTAAAGGATACACACAAACTAATATTGTTGCAGTAATTTTAAGTGCAATTATTAGTATTCAGGATGTTTAATTTCAAACCAAGTAGAAAATTATTTTTCTAAGTGTTGTTAGCCTCTTAGATTGTATATGTTCCTTGGATATAATTTAAAAATATCAGATGGGTAACTTTATACATATATATATGTTTGGGGAGGGGCTTCCCTGGTGGCTCAGTCAGTAAAGACTGTCTATAATGCAGGAGACCTGAGTTTGATCCCTGGGTTGGGAAGATCCCCTGGAGGAGGGCATGGCAGCCCACTCCAGTATTCTTGCCTGGAGAGTCCCATGGACAGAGGAGCCTGGCAGGCTACCATCCATGCGGTCACAAAGAGCTGGATATGACTGGGTGACTAAGCATAGCCCTATATGTATGTGTACAGATATGTGTATTGGGGTGGTATGTGTATATTCATCTGCATGTATTTCTGTATATTAATATCCCAAATAAACACAAATAGAAAAGGGATCTTTTTTTTTAAAAAAGACTGAATTTTTTGATGCATAAATAGACAAAGTAAAATCCTGATTAAATATAGTATTTTATTTTTTAATCCTTTTTTAAAAGTTTTTATTGGCATATAGTTGCTTTCTCTGCAGGCAGATTGTAAAGAATCTGCCTGCAATGCAGAAGACCTAGGTTTGATCCCTGGGTTGGTAAGATCCTCTGGAGAAGAGAATGGCAACTCACTCCAGTATTTCTGCCTGGAGAATCCCATGGACAGAGAAGCCTGGTGGGCTACAGCCTATGGGGTCATAAAGAGTTGGACACGACTGAACAACTTTCACTCCCTATATTTGCTTTACAAATATAGTGTTGTTTATTTGTAAGTTTGTATAAAGTTGTGTATATAGAAGTGTTAGTTTCTACAGCTATTTCTATACATATACTCCCTCTATTTTGGATTTCCTTCCCATTTAAGTTAAATGCAATATTTTTGTGGACTTTTAGTCATGGAAATTTAGTCTTCAGAGTGTGTGTTGTGTTGCCTTCGTGACAAGCTCTTACCTACTTTGACCCTGACTTTTTCCGTAAGCTTTGTGGATAGTTCTAATGGTCCTAGAATCAAGCTCCCTATTTTCCTTCTGAATCTGGGTGTCTTAGTTAGAAATCTATATTTAGCACTGTGGTGAGATGATGGTCCAGCCATTCCTCATACAAAGATAAGACAGAAAATGGTCTTGATTTTCCTATTTTCATTGAACTGGTGTAGTGGCAGGTAAAATAATATAAGGCAGGTAAAAATCAGATTTCTTACCTTAGTTGATTTTTCCTCATGGGGAAAAAAAATCTCAGTGCTGTTGACCACCATCAACATGACCCCAGTAAGATATTTTGCAAATTGTACCCTAAGGAATATTAAGCCATCTGTACTTTCTGACTAGTTTCCATTTTGTACAGACTATCACGGTTTTGGAAGAGAATTGATTCAAGTGATTAACATGGAACTGGAGGGGAAACACTTCTTTGTATAAAGGTATTTTAATTTTGAGATGTAAACTTTGATTCCTTGACCCATCTGATGGCTGGAGATTTACAATCAGCATCAGTGAAGTTTAGACAAAGCTTTATCTCAGTGGCATCAAAGGCATGGCTGAACCCCATCCTTTCTGTGGAACCCGAGCCCTGTGTCTTATAACTGCTTACACAAAACTTCTAATTCAGGGTCTCTTAATAAGTCAGACTTGGCTGATCCCAGACTGAATGGCTGAGCCTCACCTTGCAGATAGCCTGGTGTACAAAACGTCTCTCCTGGAGTCTTAACAATTGAACAACAACTACAAGAGACCGGATTCATAGAGCACTTGTAGGGTGTCAGGTGCCATACAGATAGCTAGTACATTTAATCTTCTTAATAATCCCATGAAGTTGACATTAGGACCATGCTCTCCTACCAATGAGGTAACAGACAAACTCAGAGGTAAAGGAATGTATACAACATCCCATGGCTCATATATATCCGAGGAGAATTTGATCTTAAATATTCCGACTCCAGAGCCTAAACTCCTAACCACTACCTTAGACTCGTGTTATAAAATCAAAGAATACAGATGAAGGTATTTACAGATGAGCTGTAAAATGTCAGGTTGGTATGTTGATAATATAGCTTATTTCCAGGGGCACACTGATGAGCATACAGTCAGTCCTGAATAAAACTTGATTATTAGTGTATTATTCAAAATGAACACCGTGTGACTTGGTTTTGCTCTTACAAGTTTGAAATTATTACTATTCTTTTAGATTACACAATCGAGACAGGCTCTGACTTGGAAATTTTACTTTCATATTTTAGACTCTATGACATTGTTTCTCTAAAGAAGTTAACATTTTATAGTCCACTTGGGAATGTTATTTTATGCTGTATGATTTTTCTCCCTACTTCTATTGCATATTGGTAACTCAAGATATTTACTGATATTTTTATGACAGTGTTAAGGGAATTAATATAATGGAGTTTGTAATTCATCTGCACTTGTTTGAAGAGCCCATGCTGTTAATAAAAGCAACACTGCTTTCCTGTTTCCTTTATCATGTGAGCATTGTCTTTCTCCTACAGTGGGAGATCCAAGGGGATTGATTCCTGGTTTATTCCTCATTGTAAAGAAGGAAAAATAGGGTTACCCAGGAGTGGTTGGTAAAGAGAAAACCTACTAACTGTGTTTCAAAGATTTGAATGCTACATGTAGTTCCAGACAACCATAGGGCAAGTGACCTATTTCCCAAATTAACAACAACAACAAAAATGTCAGGGTAATGTACTAGAAGAGAGCCCAATATTAGATTATTTTTGTCACAGCACCTACACAAGAAATCAACAAAAAAAAGTCCTCTCTGTAATAGTCTTCATTATCCACTTCTCACTTCTCAAACAGCTATAGGAGAAAATAGAAATCATTTTACTTCCCTGAACTTCCCTGCTATGCCACAGAAATCAGTTGCTATGAATATTTAGCACTGAGTTCCTAGAACTGGAACAACTTGCATGTTATTTCAAGAATTGTGTGCTATTTATATGAATTGTTCCTGAATACTTATATTAGCATTTAGGAAATTAGACTAATTTAAAGTAGATGCTACCACTCCATGTTCAGTTTAAAGACAATGTTCTAAAGACCTAAAATTAAGAGAATATGCTATTTATATTAGATTATCTACCATATGAGAGGGCTTCCCTGGTGGCTCAGCTGGTAAAGAATCTGCCTGCAATGCAGGAGAACTGAGAGTTTGATCCCTAGATTGAGAAGATCCCCTGAAAAAGGAAATGACAACCCACTTTAGTATTTTTGCCGGGAGAATCCCATGGACAGAGTAGCCTGGAGGGCTATATTCCATGGGGCCACAAAGAGCTGAACATGACTGGGTGACTAACTCTTTTCACCATATGAAGTATATACATTTAATATGCATTACTTCATAAGTCTAGAATGGCATTGTTAATACAAACAGCAAAACAAGTGGCGCATAAAACAATTCCTTCAGGATTAATAGGAAATCTTTAAATTGCAGGCACAAATTCAAATAAATTTATTGAAAAGTTTTAATTTAAAAAAACTGTTATGAATGCATACTCATTTCAACATGACTGAAATTCACTTTAAGATCAAAATGATACAAAAATATTTAGAATTATTTCCACTAAGGAAAGTTATATAGAATAGTTATGGTTGTAAATCTGTGCATGAGATCAATCTTTCATTCACTGAAATGCAATCATCAGTAAGACAGAAGTTCTTTCCTCTCCAATGTTTCACACATTGACCATTTGATTTTAATGAAATAAACATCATCTTCAAACTAAGTTTACATGCAAGTTGGTTTTGGTGTTATATTGTGAGAGAAATAACCTACTGAAGGTTTTGAACCCCTCTTTTATTTGAATAGGACCCTGGTGGCTCAGATGGTAAAGCTTCTGCCTGTAATTCAGGAGACCCGCATTCAATCCCTGGGTCAGGAAGGTCCTCTGGAGAAGGAAATGGCAACCCATTCCAGTATCCTTGCCTGGAAAATCCCATGGACAGAGGAGCCTGATAGGCTATAGTCCATGGGGTTGCAAAGACAGACTAAGCAACTTCACTTTCACTTCCTTTTAGTAACAATAAGGTCATTGTTGTTATAATATCACTATGACTTACCTTTACACTACCTCTGTGTTAGTTTGGATCTGGGTATTTCTAGGTGGGAAAGTCATTATTCTTGTTCCTAATCCAAAATTTTTCATTGTATAATGTATAATGTATATATTTACCACTAATCAAAAATTGAGAGAGAGAAAGAAAGAAGAGAGGATGGAAGGAGGGAAAGATGGGAGGGAGGGGGAAATAAAGAAGGAAAATTCCCTGTGATTATAGAGGAAATTTTCTTACCACTGCATTTCTACATTTTAGCATCCCCAGATGACCTATTCCTATTGATGTTTGTGTCCTTCTCATCTCATCAAAGACTTTGCTACAATTCCTGAGAAACAACCTATGAAAGTTCCTTTGATTCATCTTCAATGCTCCTGGCTTTGTCTAGCTTTAGAGCCTCAGCGTTCCTGTACCTGAGACGGAGCAGGGCCTCAGTTTGGGTTATAAATCACTAGGCGACTACAGGGGTTGAGGTGGTTCAGGCGGGTGACCCACTAGAATGCTTACAGGAATATCAGCCACCTGAAATTCCCTTCCTGTGTTTGTACTGTACTGTGAAAGTTGCTCAGTTGTGTCCAACTCTTTGCGACCCCATGGATTGTATAGTCCATGGAATTCTCCAGGCCAGAATACTGGAGTGGGTAGCTGTTCCCCTCTCCAGGGGAACAACCCAGGGATCACACCCAGGTCTCCCGTATTGCAGGCAGATTCTTTACCAGCTGAGCCATCAGGGAAGCCCAAGAACACTGGAGTGGGTAGCCAATCCCTTCTCCAGGGGATCTTCCCAACCCAGGAATCAAACAGGGGTCTCCTGCATTGCAGGTGGATTCTTTACCAGCTGAGCTACATGGGAAGCCCTTCCTGTGCTTGGAAGTTCCCCCAATCTATGATTTGAACCTAGTTTCTTTAGTTTTTAAAGATATTTCTGTTCTTAGTAAGTGCTCAGTAAATAATTTAAATGNGATTCTTTACCAGCTGAGCTACATGGGAAGCCCTTCCTGTGCTTGGAAGTTCCCCCAATCTATGATTTGAACCTAGTTTCTTTAGTTTTTAAAGATATTTCTGTTCTTACTAAGTGCTCAGTAAATAATTTTAATGAATAGATAACTTTTACAACGCATTCACGGAACTTACCTTCTACAAATGTCTGCTGTTTTACATCCAATATGCTTTTCAGCATATTAGATAAGTATTAGATAAGAGTGAACCAGGCTCAATTAGTGTTTACTCTACTTAGTAGGATAACCTAGTTGAAATGTTTTATCTTTGTAGTACCTTGTAAGAATATAACACTCTGGTAGGGGGAGTATTTTGCATTAAACATTTTAAATTCCATTCTGATGTTTTATTTTTTATTTATTTACATTTCTAAAGAGCCTTTTCAGAGAACCTATTGCATATTCATTCCTGAGGCTGAAAATGTGTTTGTGTGCTTTATGATGTATACATAAGAAAACTGATAACAGTATTTGTAGTTCTTAATCCCATTCAGCTAAAGTATTATTATTATTATAACACAACTTGTTTTTTAAAGTGAAATAGAAGTTTGGACAATTTTAAATTTTCTTTGTGTTGCAAAGCACGGTGATTTTGTGGACAGGCAGAAAAGTGTGGCTCAGAGGGAGGGCAGAGGTGAGCAGGAGACAGTGGGGGCTGCGGATGCCTCGCTTCCATATGACGCCTACACAGGTGGTGTGTGTGTGAGGAAGCTAAGAGAGGATGAAATGCAGAGAGTAATAAGATGGGATGCAGAAAAATCATATCACAAACATTAAGGAAGGGGAGAGATAAGGCAAAGTGTTAAAAATGCCAAGTACCAGAGGGTCAGCTGTGTCTACTGAAAAGAGGGCCACAGATTTGGTATTAATGAGAAAAGGACAGTTGCAAACTGAACCAAAATGACATTTCTCCTTAGAATTCCATTTTCTCACTTTTCATTGTTCTTTTAGTCTCTTCACTGGAAGAAAGTACTTCTTGATGTTCCAAACTCTTTTTTTTTTTTTTCTTTGTTTGCAAGTGGGTTTAAGTTGCATCCATTTTAAAAGGATTTGGAGTTAAAATTCTGAGCCTATAAGATGCCAGTTAATATGCCTGCTTTCCAGATTNTTGATGTTCCAAACTCTTTTTTTTTTTTCTTTGTTTGCAAGTGGGTTTAAGTTGCATCCATTTTAAAAGGATTTGGAGTTAAAATTCTGAGCCTATAAGATGCCAGTTAATATGCCTGCTTTCCAGATTCCTACTGAAGGGAATATCCAGTTTCCAGAAGGACCTCACTCATTTATTAAAAAAAAAAAAAAAAAAAAAGGTTATCACGAAGTGTTTAAATAGTGACCTGCTGCTACTGCTGCTGCTGTTGCTGCTAAGTCGCTTCAGTCGTGTCCAACTCTATGAGCCCTAAATAGTCTTAAATATGTTAATTTAAAAAATTGTTGGTCACACAAATGTTTAGTGTTGTGTAGACCTTTCCTGGATGTGAATGACTTTTTCATTTACAATTTATTTTAATGCACTTTGAGCAAGCATGGAAGAAAAGAAGTCCATGAATGAAAACAGGACCACAGCGTAGTTGCTGGCATTATCATCGACCAGCAGCTCAACCAATTTGGAAACCAGCTCGCGTTCAGGTGACCTCAGGGCACATTACTGCAAGAAAGGGCCATCTTAACCCCAGAACCCCAGAAATGGAAACCCCAGAAATGGAAAAGATGAGATTTATAACAGGAAAGCAAACACACACACACACAGCCCCAGAAACTGTGCAGCCCCAGAAACTGGGTTGCTGTGATTATCTGACCTACTTAAAACTGTTTTCCCTTCTTTTGTTGGCTGGTATCCTAAGGCATGGGAGAACTAATTTGCCTGAAGCAGGAGCTACCTTCAGGAATTATGTTTACTTTTTGGTGGTCAAACACTAGGGTTAGAATTGTCTGTTCCTATAAAATCACATCTCCAGAAATGTTTGTAGAAGCCTGAAGGCAAATTTTTCCCCTCAGTACACAAATGTCAAATGGTTTGATTCTAGCCTGTGGCACACTTATACTTATTAATGATGTCTTTTCCTTTATTTGGAAGATTTATGTATTTACTTCATATGGATTCATATGATGCAGATTTCAGTATTTTTACATAAGAATAAAGCTACAAAACAAGCAAAAAATCAACACTATATTCCAAACAGATGAAAACATGAGAAGAAAAGGAAGAAGCAGAAAACTTAGACCTTTGAACATTTGCTCTAAAAGTAGTCCTACTTATTGCCAGTTTGAGGAGGGCTTCCCAGGTGGTGCCAGTGGTAAAGGACCCACCTGCCAATGCAAGAGACATAAGGGATGCAGGTCTAATTTACTCTGGGTTGGGAAGATTGCCTGAAGGACAATGTGGCAACCTACTCCAGCATTCTTTCCTGGAGAATCCCCTGGACAGGGGAGCCTGGTGGGCTATAGTCCAAGGGGTCACAAAGAGCTGGACATGACTGAGCAACTGAGTACTCACAGGAGCAGGGTGACTCCAGGTGTAGAACATGCTGCTTCTCTCTTCTGGGTGGTTTCCATTGGTGGTGGGCAGGCCCAGGAGGGAAGTCCTCTGACGTGACCTCTGAGATGACACCTGTCTGGCTCCAGCCCCCTCAGTACCTTCAACCCAAGAGGCATATCAAGTTGCTGGACTCAGGCATCTTAATGCCCAGTCTGACAACCTGGTGAGCGAGTCTTCCTGGACACACTTGGTGTGCTTGCTCACTAAATCCTGTCTGACTTTGTGACCCCATGGACCCTCCAGACTCCTCTGACCATGGGATTCTCCAGGCAAGAATTCTGGAGTGGGTTGCCATTTCCTCCTCCAGGCGATCTTCGTGACTCAGGGATTGCTCCTATGTCTCCTGTTGTGTCTCCTGCATTAAAGGCAGGTTCTTTACCCCTGGGCCACCTGCAGGCCTCTGCAAGACACAAAAGTTTAACTTGGCCATCATCATGGATTAGGCCCAGCCTTAGCTAGGAATTCCACTACCATCTATGAAACGCACAGGTCTACCCTGCAAATTCCTTGTCCTCTGTACCCGGTA
>SJYW01008570.1:841444-852822 GCA_006410735.1 Raphicerus campestris
GTGCACCATAGTCACAGAGGCACCACCCCAGGCCAGCAGCAGCTCAGCCTTCAATAAGGACGTGTCTGTTAGACTCTGATTTTATAGCTGAAAGTGCCTTGGCCTGCATTTGGGTTCTGGATTTGAACTTTATACAAACCGAGACATCTTTTCCACCAGCCTTCTTGGGGGTGATGAAGAGACTGCTTCTGAAGGCCGATTTTCAATACACTCAAATGTGAATCCATTCCTCTTCATCAAACCGTTTTTCATGGTGAAGCACAAATGCTTCTGAATTTGAGTAGTGATATCCCAGTACACATTTTATAGACACATCTTTTTTTTATTATGTATTATCTCATCATTCAAAAATACAATAAAGGCACTAAGAGTAAAATAAGACACTGACAAAACTAATTCAAGTGATATTTCACTGTTTTCCATATTGTATTTACATATATGTTTGGAATATGCCTCACGGTACTTTCATGACCCTTTACCAAATCCAGCATTACTTTAAAATCATATAGATTTATATCATGCATATAAAAAGAATCTGTTTCATTACATAAAATATTAGCAGAAGAAACGTTGCTCTTTTTAGAATCATAATAATGTCATGTTGGCCTCATTTTAAACTAAACATGGCATGAAGTTTTTAAACAATAGTGTGGTAGCAGCTCCCCTTTATCTCATTCGTTACATCTACTTTGGTCAAATTCTTTATCACCACAAAAGATCACAGAATAAGCAGGCTCATACACACAGAAAATTTCTTTCTGAGGCAAGAAAAATAACCACATCACATAACACCATGCACCACAAATTTTCTGCTATTGTCAGCAAAAGCATGCAGCTCAAATTCTCGGCAATGTTTGCTTGAAACAAAAATGTCACGTTGACCTCAAGGCTACAAACTCTAAGAACTGAAAAAAGGAAATCTAAAAAATAACACCTTTATCCAGTGTTCACCAAATTTAGTTTCTAAAGTTTATTTTAAATTGTCAGAGAGTGTTTCACACTGTAAATTTTAATTGCAGAAAAGTGAAAATATATTATTTTCTGAAGTGTTTTTCAACAATGTGTGTATGTGTGTATATATATATATATGTACACATATATGAATATGTATGCACCCCCTTCAATTTCTGTCCATCCCCACACTCCCAGGTGTGACCTCTGATGACAAGGCAGTGCTTATTGTGCCACATCTAGGGCAGATTCGTTGGCCACATTTGTGTTTTATATTTTTTGATCCTTTGTCCTAATGATCGCTTTCTACTGCTCACTCCAGGCCCTCATTAAGGTGCTACTCACATTTATACATTCTCTTGTGTTGTGCTGCTTTAGGAGTGACCCTAAATGTTAAGATGGTTGTAAATATGTTCAGGGAGTAAAGAGCACGAGGTCCTTATATGGTCTCTGTGTTTCTGTGCTCCCATTCATAGGCCTGTCTAGGCTGTATTCTGAATACTACATTTCCAACGTCTGTGNTGTGTGTGTGTGTGTGTATATATATATATATATATATATATATGTACACATATATGAATATGTATGCACCCCCTTCAATTTCTGTCCATCCCCACACTCCCAGGTGTGACCTCTGATGACAAGGCAGTGCTTATTGTGCCACATCTAGGGCAGATTCGTTGGCCACATTTGTGTTTTATATTTTTTGATCCTTTGTCCTAATGATCGCTTTCTACTGCTCACTCCAGGCCCTCATTAAGGTGCTACTCACATTTATACATTCTCTTGTGTTGTGCTGCTTTAGGAGTGACCCTAAATGTTAAGATGGTTGTAAATATGTTCAGGGAGTAAAGAGCACGAGGTCCTTATATGGTCTCTGTGTTTCTGTGCTCCCATTCATAGGCCTGTCTAGGCTGTATTCTGAATACTACATTTCCAACGTCTGTGTTAATGGCCTATTTCTTTATTTTTATGCTGTCAGAGTTAGGAGTTCCCTGCTGAAAGTAGCAGAATATTTGAGTGAAAGTGGCTGAAACCACAGTGTTTTGTTTCTCTCAATGTCAGGAAGTTTGAAGATATGGATCCAGTGTTATTATAATAGCTCAGTCAATCTACTAGCCTCCCAGGCAAGGCACAAACACAGTGGAAAGAGAGAGCGGGGCACTGTCTCCCCCGGAAATGCTCCACACACCTTCCCCATGTCTTACTGGCTACGATTAGGTCATGTGTGTGCAATGCTCAGTCATGCCTGACTCTTTGCCATCCCACCCCATGAACAGTAGCCCTCCACGCTTCTCTGTCCATGAGATTTCCCAGGCAAGAATACTGGAGTGGGTTGCATTCCTTTCTCCAGGGATCTTGCCTCCCGACCCATGGATTGAACTTGTGTCTCCTGCATTGGCAGGTGGATTCTTTACCACTAGTGCCACCTGGGAAGATGATATTAAGGTATATCAGTCAGTCAGGTCAATCGCTCAGTCGTTTCCAGTTCTTTGTGACCTAATGGACTGCAGCACACCAGGCTTCCCTGTCCATCACTAACTCCCAGAGCTTGCTCAAACTCATGTCCAGAGTCCTTGAGGCCATCCAACCATCTTGTCCTCTACTGTCCTCTTCTCTTCCTGCCTTTGATCTTTCCCAGAATCAGGATCTTTTCCAATGAGTTGGTTCTTCATATCAGGTGGCCAAAGTATTGAAGTTTCAGCATCAGTCCTTCCAATGAATATTAAGGACTGATTTCCTTTAGGATTCACTAGTTTGATCTCCTTGCAGTACAAGGGGCTCTCGAGAGTCTTCTCCAACATATCAGTTCAGTTCAGTTCAGTCACTCAGTCGTGCCCGACTATGTGCGACTCCATGAATCACAGCACACCAGGCCTCCCTGTCCATCACCAACTCCCGGAGTTCACTCAGACTCAAGTCCATCGAGTTTGTGATGCCATCCAGCCATCTCNGGGTGCCATCGCCTTGTCCGAATATGCTGTCTAGCTTGATCATAACTTTTCTTCCAAGAAGAAAGCATCTTTTAGTTTCATGTCAGCAGTCACCATCTACAGTGATTTTGGAGACCAAGAAAATAAAGTCAGTCACTATTTGCATTGTTTCCCCATCTGTTTGCCATGAAGTGATGGGAACAGATGCCATGATCTTAGTTTTCTGAATGTTGGGTTTTAAGCCAGCTTTTTCACTCTCCTCTTTCACTTTTGAGAGGCTCTTTAGATCTTCCTTGCTTTCTGCCATAAGGGTGGTGCTATTATGTGTATCTGCATATCTGAGGTTATTGATATTTCTCCTGGCAGTCTTGATTCCAGCTTGCACTTCATCCAACCCAGCAGTTCTCATGATGTACTCTGCATGTAAGTTAAAAAAGTAGAGTGACAATATACAGCCTTGACATACTCCTTTTCCAATTCGGAACCAACCTGTTGTTCCATGTCTAGTTCTAACTCTTGCTTGTTGACCTGCATGCAGATTTCTCAGGAGGCATGTCAGGTGAGCTGGTTTTCCATCTCTTTAAGAATTTTCCACAGTTTCTTGTGATCCACACAGTCAAAGGCTTTGGTGTAGTCAATAAAGCAAAAGTAGATGTTTTTCTGGAACTCTCTTGCCTTTTCTATGATCCAGGGAACGTTGGCAATTTTATCTCTGGTTCCTTTGCCTTTTCTAAATCCAGTTTGAACATCTAGAAGTTCTAGGTTCACATACTGTTGAAGTCTGGCTTGGAGAATTTTGAGCATTACTTTGTTAGCATGTGAGATGAGTTTAATTGTGTAGTGGTTTGAGCATTCTTTGTCATTGCCTTTCTGAGGGATTGGAAAGGCAATCCTGGAAACCTTTTCCAGTCCTGTGGCCACACTACTGAATTTTCCAGATTTGCTGGCATATTGAGTGCTACACTTTCACAGAATCATCCTTCAGGATTTGAAACAGCTCCACTGGAATTCCATCACCTCCACTAGCTTTGTTCCTAGTGATGCTTCCTAAGGCCCACTTGACTTTGCATTCCAGACTGTCTGGCTCTAGGTGAGTGATCACACCATCATGGTTATCTGGGTCATGAAGATCTTTTTAGTATAGTTCTTCTGTGTGTTCTTGCCAACTTTTCTTAATATTTTCTGCTTCTCTTAGGTCCATACCACTTCTGTCCTTTATTGTACCCATCTTTGCATGAAATGTTCCCTTGGAATCTCTAATTTTCTTGAAGAGATCTCCAGTCTTTCCCATTCTATTTTTTCCTCGATTTCTTTTCATTGATCACTGAAGAAGGCTTTTTTATCTCTCATGGCTATTCTTTGGAATTCTGCATTCAAATGGGTATATCTTTCCTTTTTCTTCTTTGCCTTTTACATCTTTTCTTTTCTCAGCAGTTTGTAAGGCCTCCTTGGACAGCCATTTTGCATTTTTGCATTTTTTTCCCCCCTTGGGGATGGTCTTGATCACTGCCTCCTGTACAATGTGGTGAACATCTGTCCATAGTTCTTCAGGTACTCTGTCTATCAGATCTGATCTGTTGAATCTATTTGTCACTTCCACTGTATAATCATAAGTTGTTTGATTTAGGTCATACCTGAATGGTTTAGTGGTTTTCCCTACCTTCTTCAATTTAAGTCTGAATTGGGCAATAAGGAGTTCATGATCTGAGCCACAGTCAGCTCCTGGTCTTGTTTTTGCTGACTGAATATAGAGTTCCTCTATCTTTGGCTGCAAAGAATATAATCAATCTGATTTTGGTATAGAACATCTGGTGATGTCCATGTGTAGAGTCTTTTCTTATGTTGTTGGAAGAGGGTGTTTGCTATGACCAGTGTGTTCTCTTGGCAAAACTCTGTTAGCCTTTGACCTGCTTTGTTTTGTACCCCGAAGCCCAAATTTGGCTGTTATTCCAGGTGTTTCTTGACTTCCTACTTTTGCATCCCAATCCCCTATAATGAAGAGGATATCTTTTGGGGTGTTATTTCTAGAAGGTCTTGTAGGTCTTCATAGAACTATTAAACTTCAGCTTCTTCAGCATTACTCGTCTGGTCATAGGCTTGGATTACTATGAATCCAAATATTGAAAGGCTTGCCTTGGAAACACTGTGGGGTTAGTGTTGCAGAAACAAAAAACAAAAAACAAAAAACACTGTGTTGCCTATGGACCAGTATTGAGAAGAAAATGTGTTAGCTCTAGAGTTGACATTTGGGAAATTGATGTANTAGGTCTTCATAGAACTATTAAACTTCAGCTTCTTCAGCATTACTCGTCTGGTCATAGGCTTGGATTACTATGAATCCAAGTATTGAAAGGCTTGCCTTGGAAACACTGTTGAGTTAGTGTTGCAGAAACAAAAAACAAAAAACACTGTGTTGCCTATGGACCAGTATTGAGAAGAAAATGTGTTAGCTCTAGAGTTGACGTTTGGGAAATTGATGTACATTTACACACTTGGAATTTAAATAGCCTGGTTAAAAGAAGCTCAGGCACTTTTTAAAAATAGTTTCCCTCTTTAACTGATTGTTTTAATTAAATAAAAATATGAAGAAACATTTTCCTGTATCACTCTCCCTACTCATGGCATTTTGTGCTGCAGAATCTTGAAGAGCCACATGGCAGCAAGTGCCAGATGAGAAGCTCATGCTGTACTGTTTAGAGGCCAGCTCATGTCTCCTGTTCCAGCACAGAGCCTGTCCTTCCTCCAAGTCTTGTGGATGTATTGGAGCAGGTGATGAGACACCCAGTGGTGCCCTATGGAGTCTGGCACCCCTGATAGCCACTGGGCCAACTGGTAGACCCAGTGGAGGTGGTGTGTGTTGAGTCTATTCATTTGGGCTCCAGGCCCAGAGCTCTGTTACCTGCATAGATGCTCAGATCCCTGTCTGTCAGCTCTAGCCTGAGACTCAGGCAGTCCTCCCTAGGTTTCCCCAGACAGTCTGTCAAGCCCAGCAAAGGAAAGGCCAGCTTGCTTTGAAAATACTATACAGGTTCTCTGAGTTTACACAGAAACTGAGTTCCTCTTCAACACTCTCCATATGTGTGTGTGTGTGTGTGTGTGTGTGGTCCAACTCTGTGACCCCATGGATTACAGCCCTCAAGGATCCTCTGTCCATGGGATTCCCCTGGCAAGAATACTGGAGTGGGTTTCCACTTCCTCCTCCTGGAGATCTTTCTGACCCAGGGATCAAACCCGGGTCTCCCACATTGCAGGCAGAGTCTTCATTGTCTGAACCACCAGGGAAACCATACACTCATGTAGTCATGGAAAATTCCTATTTTTAAATTTAATTTCTCTTCACCTTGCAAATTTAGACTTTTGTTTTCTCTATTTTTTTAATGCTATGTACTCTGTTTCCAATAATTTCTTTTCCTTAAACACATATCATGCAGTCACCCACACCTTCTTTTACACCCACATCTAACACTTGCACTTGGTCTAAGACAAAAAGATTTCAGCTGGCCACCAAATATGTATCTTTCCATATTCTACCATAAATTCTTACATTATTTCACAGTGCTTTGCATTTTGATGGTATCTAAATTCTGACCAACAATGTCATTTTCAATCAGTCTCTACAAAGTACAGTTCAGTCAAGCTAGAGGTAAATACTAAAACATCCTTGCATAGTAGGCTAATGTTCAGTTGTGTGTGAGTGTATGGATGGTAAAAAGAGGGTGGGTGGTAACACTGTTTCCTTCAAACGCCCATGACTCTAACACAAATAAGACACGGTTATGATTATAGTGATTTCTGCCTAGCCAGATGCTGTGTACTCAGCCCCCCTTGGCAATACTGGACTTTTCACAACAGTAATCCAAGTTCACATCATACTTTCTTATATGACAACTGTAGGTTGTCATGAGTGAAATGAAACTGTCAGTTTCAGACATGAGAGCAAGTGCTGATTTTTAACACTGATGCTGTCAGAATTAAGACTGTCATTTCTGGGTTTAAGAATGCAGAGAAGTATATAATTACATCTATGAAATATGTGTTGGCTATTAAATGTGTTATTCTTTAGAGACAAGTCATTTCAGCACTCTGGTGGAGCAGCAGTGAGGAGTGGCAGGCTCTTACTGGGGTCTTCATAGCTGTAATTCTGCAGTTGATGTCTAGGGATTGGTAGAGAGCTGGCTGCCCCAGGCTGGGGGATGTCGGGGTGGCGGGGGAGGTGGTAGATAGACAAAGACCTAAAATCACTCCACATCATTCTTTTTAAACCATTTCCAATGTAGCTCCCTTCTACCTGCATGAGACACAACTGAATAGGGAAGCTCTGGTAATAGACAGATTTATATATATATTTATATATATATAGTCTTAAATTTTGAAATATATGACTTTACAGTGCTTTCATTTGATCAAGCATAAATACATGCATGGCAAAATGAAGCTTTCCATTGATGAATGAATCTTAGCCAAGAGCTATTTTCTGATAAAAAGTATTTTTAAGTGCCTTTTATTGACTTTTAATCGAATTTGAGTGTTATTCATATCACCGAGAGAGCTAATTATGCTTTTATGTAGTTAAAATAAAGGAGGCTTCCATCTTTAATGGTATTAATTTATCCCTTCAATGAATATTTATCAAGTTCTGACTGTGCACCACACTGTTCAAGGTTCTGAGAATGCAACAGCGAACAAAACTGATAAAACATCCCTGTCCTCACAGAGTTTACATTCCAGTGCAGGGGAGATGGGGGAAGGGCAGAAAACAAGCAAGGAAAGATACAGTGTATCAGATGAGAGTAACCTCTCTGGAGGAAAATGAAGCCGAGCAGGGGAATACCGAGGTTCAGTGATGGTCCAAGCATTTTATACTCAGCAGTAAGCAAAGACCTCATTTTCTATAAGGTGACCCTGAAGGAGAGTCCTGAGTGGATGAAGTTAGGGACCTGCTGTACTCCTCAGGGGAGGAAGCATGTTCCAGGCAGAGGGACAGGATGTGCAAAGGCTCTGAGGCATTAGGTCCCAGGCAAGTTCAGTGTACACCAAGAAGGCCAGAGATGCATACTGGTGGAATCAGAAGGAGACTCAAGATCAAGGGGACCTCTGCTGAATGGGAAAGACTAGATCGTTTTCAGTCTTGTGGATGACTGTAAGGATTTGGGCTTTTTCTCCAAGTAATAGGGGAGTCCTTAGAAGAATTTGGGGAAGGAGTGACATGCCTTGCCTTACTCATTTAAAGGAGCTCACTGACTCTGTTGGGAATGCGGTCTAGAGAATAGCAGGAGGCAAAGAAAAAGTAGAAAAACCAGCAAGGGAGCTACTGCAGTAATCAAGAGAGTAATGGAGTGCGGAGGTGGATGGTGAGGTGGGGCCGTGTTATCCATGCATTTTGAGATAGAGCCAACAGTGTTTTCCCATGGGTGAGCTATAGGAGGAAATGAGGCAAAGCTGACTCAAAGATCTGAGGTCTAAAGATGGAAGGATGGAGCACTTACTGGAGAGAAAATGTATGGTGGGTGCAGCTTGGAGGTAGAAGTGGAATATTAGAAGTCTGATGACTGAGACATTCAAAAGGAGTCAAGGAGGGGACTCCCTGTGGTCCAGTGGTTAGGATTCAGCACTTTCACTGCCGAGGGCACAGATTTAGTCCCTGGTCAGGGAACAAAATATTATAAAATTATTTTGTAATAAGTGTAAAAGCTTGAATCTCTCTCATCAAACGAGGTACATAGATTTTTAAAGGTAAGAGAATAACTGAGTGGAATATAAAATTAAATGTTGGATGAGCATGTCACCAGCAGAGAAAAGGGATATATTCACAGATTGTTTCTATTGCATGTCAAAATGTGATACTGACCACTTTTAAAGGAGGCAAATGAACTGCAATATCTGGGCACTCATTCAGCTTAGTTCATGAGAAATAAAAGAAATAAGACAGGGAATGTGTAGAACAGAAAAAGACAAGCTGGAATAGTTAGGAGTGAAATCATAGTTTCCAGTGATGGAAGCAGAGACCCGGAGCAAAGCTGGGAATCCCATTCTTGGTAGAAACCTACTTGCAGGGAAATCACGTCACACCTCTGTCCTCTGCCTCCAGCCATGCACTATGACTGGCTTATTGATCAGCTGCCCAGCAAATAAGAGAATGTTTGGCCTCCTTGCAAAGCACTGCTGTTTACAATAGGTTTTAATACTTTATGAAGAGATATATTTTTCTGCAAACAGACCAAGTATAACATTTTACTTTGAAATTAATCTCAACTTACAGAATAGTTACAAGACTAATACAAAGCATTCTTCTCTCAGATTCAACAACCTTACACATTTTACACTTGTTCTTTTTTTCCCCCCTCTCCCTCTCCCTCTTTCTTTCTCTCTCTTCCCCCCAAACAATACTTTAATATTTATTTTCCAAAAACAAAATCAGCATCTTACAATAACACCACTATAATTTTCAAATTCAAGAAATTTAACCTAGCACTTTTATCAAATACCATTGTATCAAATTTCAAATATCGCCAGAGATTCCAGTGAATGTTATGCTATTCCTTCCTGACCTGAGATCCATCCCGACTCAGACGTGGCGTTGGATGGATCCTTCAATCAGGAACAGTTTCTTCTCCTCGATGTTTTTGAAGAGTACAGGCCATCTGAGGACCCTGTCTGCAGTCCCACGCATGAGTTTACATAAACATGGGCACTCTTGTCGGTCTCAGCTCCCATCCCAGTGGTGTTACTATATCAAGGGCTGGACGCAACTTCCACTCCAGAGGATGCCAGGCTCGCTCCTGTGGGTACCAAACCTCCATAAGAGGAAGGATAAAGATGCTGAATCACTGAAAAACTCACATTTGAAAGTGAAAGCATCCGTCACTCAGCTGCATCCGACTCTTTGCAACCCCATGGACTGTAGCCTGCCAGGCTCTGTTCATGGAATTTTCCAGGCAAGAGTAGTGGGCCAGATTGCCATTCCTTTCTCCCAGGGATCTTCTCAACTCAGGGATCGACCCCTGTGAGTTGAGAATAATTATAAATGATGATGTACGGTTATCCAGATATGAATATGATTTCTTATCTGCTGTACCCACCCTACCCCCAAGGCAGGGATACACATACCAAATTAAGTCAGAGGGGAGTGAAGCCTGTGGGAAGGGTGGGTAGGCCTGCAGGGCTGGATCAATAAAGAGAAGACTGATGACCGTGGGTCTTATCCACGAAAAACATCCTCCCCCTCCTGCCAGGTTGAAAGCTCTGTTTAAAAGAAGTGCTAATGAGGTATGAAAACCAGGCAAATCGGGCCCTTTGAGTATGCCTTTGGCAGGAACCTAGAAAGTTACTCATTTTTAGTGGTTTCCTAACTGCTGTTTTGGACAGTCCTACTGAGTCTCAGGGAAACAAATTCATACATTATGAAATGTTACTTCTCCCCTGAATCCCAACTACTAATCTGCCAGATTTTTATTTACATTTCAAAAGGAAATGATTATTTTCTTAATAGATGCAATTTTCCCTTATTTTCAAACAAGTTACTTAAATTTTTTTTAATTGAAAAGAGACTTTTATTTTGATTTCTTATTACAAAGCAACGCAGACATAGACAAAAATTGGAAAATGCAAAGGAAAAAGCAAACCTTTTAATAAAAATCTCTACTTTTAAATGCAAAAAAGTATGCATCTGGGCATATAACCTTGCTTTTTATGTACATATGTATATATTTTTTTCCAACATGACAGAATTTTCTATAACTGTTTTTTTCATTTCATATATTATAAATATTTTTCTTTCTTTAATAAAATCATTTCATTTATTTAGCTGCACTGGGTCTTAGTTGTGGCATATGGGATCTAGTTCCCTGACCAAGGATCGAACTTGGGCCCCCTGCATTGGAAGCAAGGAGTCTTAGCCACTGGACTACCAGGGAAGTCCCTGTGAATATTTTTCTATGTTGATAAACAGTCTTCCAAATATATTTTACTGGCTGAAGAATTTCCCATTTTGCAGCTATGCCACAATTAATTTAATCAATTTCCTTCTGTTGGGAGTTTAGGATGTTTTCAACACTTTTAATATTACTATTAAAAACTACTGGCAATAATGGAAATTGTTATAAATAGCATTATTGCCAGTAATTTTTAAAGAAGTTTTCTTAAATATTCCCTTTAGGATACATTTTAGTGAGCTTCCCAGGTAACTCAGTGGATGAAAAATCTGCCTGCAATGTAGGAGACTCAGGTTTGATTCCTGGGCTGGGAAAATCCCCTAGAGAAAGGCATGGCAACCCACTCCAGTATTCTTGCCTGGAGAATTTCATGGACAGAGGAGCCTGGTGGGCTACAGTCCATAGGACTGCAAAGAGTCAGACACAACATGCACAGGATACATTTTGTTACAAAGAATTTAGTCAAAAAGTTAAGGAAGGCATATTTTGAAGACAATTGTAGTCATGCTAAAATTTGCCCAATACATGCTTGGTGGTGGTGGTTTAGTCGCTAAATTGTGTC
>SJYW01008570.1:859579-933922 GCA_006410735.1 Raphicerus campestris
TTTTTTTAATGCTATGTACTCTGTTTCCAATAATTTCTTTTCCTTAAACACATATCATGCAGTCACCCACACCTTCTTTTACACCCACATCTAACACTTGCACTTGGTCTAAGACAAAAAGATTTCAGCTGGCCACCAAATATGTATCTTTCCATATTCTACCATAAATTCTTACATTATTTCACAGTGCTTTGCATTTTGATGGTATCTAAATTCTGACCAACAATGTCATTTTCAATCAGTCTCTACAAAGTACAGTTCAGTCAAGCTAGAGGTAAATACTAAAACATCCTTGCATAGTAGGCTAATGTTCAGTTGTGTGTGAGTGTATGGATGGTAAAAAGAGGGTGGGTGGTAACACTGTTTCCTTCAAACGCCCATGACTCTAACACAAATAAGACACGGTTATGATTATAGTGATTTCTGCCTAGCCAGATGCTGTGTACTCAGCCCCCCTTGGCAATACTGGACTTTTCACAACAGTAATCCAAGTTCACATCATACTTTCTTATATGACAACTGTAGGTTGTCATGAGTGAAATGAAACTGTCAGTTTCAGACATGAGAGCAAGTGCTGATTTTTAACACTGATGCTGTCAGAATTAAGACTGTCATTTCTGGGTTTAAGAATGCAGAGAAGTATATAATTACATCTATGAAATATGTGTTGGCTATTAAATGTGTTATTCTTTAGAGACAAGTCATTTCAGCACTCTGGTGGAGCAGCAGTGAGGAGTGGCAGGTTCTTACTGGGGTCTTCATAGCTGTAATTCTGCAGTTGATGTCTAGGGATTGGTAGAGAGCTGGCTGCCCCAGGCTGGGGGATGTCGGGGTGGCGGGGGAGGTGGTAGATAGACAAAGACCTAGAATCACTCCACATCATTCTTTTTAAACCATTTCCAATGTAGCTCCCTTCTACCTGCATGAGACACAACTGAATAGGGAAGCTCTGGTAATAGACAGATTTATATATATATTTATATATATATAGTCTTAAATTTTGAAATATATGACTTTACAGTGCTTTCATTTGATCAAGCATAAATACATGCATGGCAAAATGAAGCTTTCCATTGATGAATGAATCTTAGCCAAGAGCTATTTTCTGATAAAAAGTATTTTTAAGTGCCTTTTATTGACTTTTAATCGAATTTGAGTGTTATTCATATCACCGAGAGAGCTAATTATGCTTTTATGTAGTTAAAATAAAGGAGGCTTCCATCTTTAATGGTATTAATTTATCCCTTCAATGAATATTTATCAAGTTCTGACTGTGCACCACACTGTTCAAGGTTCTGAGAATGCAACAGCGAACAAAACTGATAAAACATCCCTGTCCTCACAGAGTTTACATTCCAGTGCAGGGGAGATGGGGGAAGGGCAGAAAACAAGCAAGGAAAGATACAGTGTATCAGATGAGAGTAACCTCTCTGGAGGAAAATGAAGCCGAGCAGGGGAATACCGAGGTTCAGTGATGGTCCAAGCATTTTATACTCAGCAGTAAGCAAAGACCTCATTTTCTATAAGGTGACCCTGAAGGAGAGTCCTGAGTGGATGAAGTTAGGGACCTGCTGTACTCCTCAGGGGAGGAAGCATGTTCCAGGCAGAGGGACAGGATGTGCAAAGGCTCTGAGGCATTAGGTCCCAGGCAAGTTCAGTGTACACCAAGAAGGCCAGAGATGCATACTGGTGGAATCAGAAGGAGACTCAAGATCAAGGGGACCTCTGCTGAATGGGAAAGACTAGATCGTTTTCAGTCTTGTGGATGACTGTAAGGATTTGGGCTTTTTCTCCAAGTAATAGGGGAG
Organism: Raphicerus campestris; assembly: GCA_006410735.1. NCBI lineage: Eukaryota > Metazoa > Chordata > Mammalia > Artiodactyla > Bovidae > Raphicerus > Raphicerus campestris. Next base: position 861,388 of record SJYW01008570.1, read on the forward strand.
TCCTTAGAAGAATTTGGGGAAGGAGTGACATGCCTTGCCTTACTCATTTAAAGGAGCTCACTGACTCTGTTGGGAATGCGGTCTAGAGAATAGCAGGAGGCAAAGAAAAAGTAGAAAAACCAGCAAGGGAGCTACTGCAGTAATCAAGAGAGTAATGGAGTGCGGAGGTGGATGGTGAGGTGGGGCCGTGTTATCCATGCATTTTGAGATAGAGCCAACAGTGTTTTCCCATGGGTGAGCTATAGGAGGAAATGAGGCAAAGCTGACTCAAAGATCTGAGGTCTAAAGATGGAAGGATGGAGCACTTACTGGAGAGAAAATGTATGGTGGGTGCAGCTTGGAGGTAGAAGTGGAATATTAGAAGTCTGATGACTGAGACATTCAAAAGGAGTCAAGGAGGGGACTCCCTGTGGTCCAGTGGTTAGGATTCAGCACTTTCACTGCCGAGGGCACAGATTTAGTCCCTGGTCAGGGAACAAAATATTATAAAATTATTTTGTAATAAGTGTAAAAGCTTGAATCTCTCTCATCAAACGAGGTACATAGATTTTTAAAGGTAAGAGAATAACTGAGTGGAATATAAAATTAAATGTTGGATGAGCATGTCACCAGCAGAGAAAAGGGATATATTCACAGATTGTTTCTATTGCATGTCAAAATGTGATACTGACCACTTTTAAAGGAGGCAAATGAACTGCAATATCTGGGCACTCATTCCGCTTAGTTCATGAGAAATAAAAGAAATAAGACAGGGAATGTGTAGAACAGAAAAAGACAAGCTGGAATAGTTAGGAGTGAAATCATAGTTTCCAGTGATGGAAGCAGAGACCCGGAGCAAAGCTGGGAATCCCATTCTTGGTAGAAACCTACTTGCAGGGAAATCACGTCACACCTCTGTCCTCTGCCTCCAGCCATGCACTATGACTGGCTTATTGATCAGCTGCCCAGCAAATAAGAGAATGTTTGGCCTCCTTGCAAAGCACTGCTGTTTACAATAGGTTTTAATACTTTATGAAGAGATATATTTTTCTGCAAACAGACCAAGTATAACATTTTACTTTGAAATTAATCTCAACTTACAGAATAGTTACAAGACTAATACAAAGCATTCTTCTCTCAGATTCAACAACCTTACACATTTTACACTTGTTCTTTTTTCCCCCCTCTCTCTCTCCCTCTTTCTTTCTCTCTCTTCCCCCCAAACAATACTTTAATATTTATTTTTCAAAAACAAAATCAACATCTTACAATAACACCACTATAATTTTCAAATTCAAGAAATTTAACCTAGCACTTTTATCAAATACCATTGTATCAAATTTCAAATATCGCCAGAGATTCCAGTGAATGTTATGCTATTCCTTCCTGACCTGAGATCCATCCCGGCTCAGACGTGGCGTTGGATGGATCCTTCAATCAGGAACAGTTTCTTCTCCTCGATGTTTTTGAAGAGTACAGGCCATCTGAGGACCCTGTCTGCAGTCCCACGCATGAGTTTACATAAACATGGGCACTCTTGTCGGTCTCAGCTCCCATCCCAGTGGTGTTACTATATCAAGGGCTGGACGCAACTTCCACTCCAGAGGATTCCAGGCTCGCTCCTGTGGGTACCAAACCTCCATAAGAGGAAGGATAAAGATGCTGAATCACTGAAAAACTCACATTTGAAAGTGAAAGCATCAGTCACTCAGCTGCATCCGACTCTTTGCAACCCCATGGACTGTAGCCTGCCAGGCTCTGTTCATGGAATTTTCCAGGCAAGAGTAGTGGGCCAGATTGCCATTCCTTTCTCCCAGGGATCTTCTCAACTCAGGGATCGACCCCTGTGAGTTGAGAATAATTATAAATGATGATGTACGGTTATCCAGATATGAATATGATTTCTTATCTGCTGTACCCACCCTACCCCCAAGGCAGGGATACACATACCAAATTAAGTCAGAGGGGAGTGAAGCCGGCCTGTGGGAAGGGCGGGTAGGCCTGCAGGGCTGGATCAATAAAGAGAAGACTGATGACAGTGGGTCTTATCCACGAAAAACATCCTCCCCCTCCTGCCAGGTTGAAAGCTCTGTTTAAAAGAAGTGCTAATGAGGTATGAAAACCAGGCAAATCGGGCCCTTTGAGTATGCCTTTGGCAGGAACCTAGAAAGTTACTCATTTTTAGTGGTTTCCTAACTGCTGTTTTGGACAGTCCTACTGAGTCTCAGGGAAACAAATTCATACATTATGAAATGTTACTTCTCCCCTGAATCCCAACTACTAATCTGCCAGATTTTTANAAACAATACTTTAATATTTATTTTCCAAAAACAAAATCAGCATCTTACAATAACACCACTATAATTTTCAAATTCAAGAAATTTAACCTAGCACTTTTATCAAATACCATTGTATCAAATTTCAAATATCGCCAGAGATTCCAGTGAATGTTATGCTATTCCTTCCTGACCTGAGATCCATCCCGACTCAGACGTGGCGTTGGATGGATCCTTCAATCAGGAACAGTTTCTTCTCCTCGATGTTTTTGAAGAGTACAGGCCATCTGAGGACCCTCTCTGCAGTCCCACGCATGAGTTTACATAAACATGGGCACTCTTGTCGGTCTCAGCTCCCATCCCAGTGGTGTTACTATATCAAGGGCTGGACGCAACTTCCACTCCAGAGGATTCCAGGCTCGCTCCTGTGGGTACCAAACCTCCATAAGAGGAAGGATAAAGATGCTGAATCACTGAAAAACTCACATTTGAAAGTGAAAGCATCAGTCACTCAGCTGCATCCGACTCTTTGCAACCCCATGGACTGTAGCCTGCCAGGCTCTGTTCATGGAATTTTCCAGGCAAGAGTAGTGGGCCAGATTGCCATTCCTTTCTCCCAGGGATCTTCTCAACTCAGGGATCGACCCCTGTGAGTTGAGAATAATTATAAATGATGATGTACGGTTATCCAGATATGAATATGATTTCTTATCTGCTGTACCCACCCTACCCCCAAGGCAGGGATACACATACCAAATTAAGTCAGAGGGGAGTGAAGCCGGCCTGTGGGAAGGGCGGGTAGGCCTGCAGGGCTGGATCAATAAAGAGAAGACTGATGACAGTGGGTCTTATCCACGAAAAACATCCTCCCCCTCCTGCCAGGTTGAAAGCTCTGTTTAAAAGAAGTGCTAATGAGGTATGAAAACCAGGCAAATCGGGCCCTTTGAGTATGCCTTTGGCAGGAACCTAGAAAGTTACTCATTTTTAGTGGTTTCCTAACTGCTGTTTTGGACAGTCCTACTGAGTCTCAGGGAAACAAATTCATACATTATGAAATGTTACTTCTCCCCTGAATCCCAACTACTAATCTGCCAGATTTTTATTTACATTTCAAAAGGAAATGATTATTTTCTTAATAGATGCAATTTTCCCTTATTTTCAAACAAGTTACTTAAATTTTTTTTAATTGAAAAGAGACTTTTGTTTTGATTTCTTATTACAAAGCAACGCAGGCATAGACAAAAATTGGAAAATGCAAAGGTAAAAGCAAACCTTTTAATAAAAATCTCTACTTTTAAATGCAAAAAAGTATGCATCTGGGCATATAACCTTGCTTTTTATGTACATATGTATATATTTTTTTCCAACATGACAGAATTTTCTATAACTGTTTTTTTCATTTCATATATTATAAATATTTTTCTTTCTTTAATAAAATCATTTCATTTATTTAGCTGCACTGGGTCTTAGTTGTGGCATATGGGATCTAGTTCCCTGACCAAGGATCGAACTTGGGCCCCCTGCATTGGAAGCAAGGAGTCTTAGCCACTGGACTACCAGGGAAGTCCCTGTGAATATTTTTCTATGTTGATAAACAGTCTTCCAAATATATTTTACTGGCTGAAGAATTTCCCATTTTGCAGCTATGCCACAATTAATTTAATCAATTTCCTTCTGTTGGGAGTTTAGGATGTTTTCAACACTTTTAATATTACTATTAAAAACTACTGGCAATAATGGAAATTGTTATAAATAGCATTATTGCCAGTAATTTTTAAAGAAGTTTTCTTAAATATTCCCTTTAGGATACATTTTAGTGAGCTTCCCAGGTAACTCAGTGGATGAAAAATCTGCCTGCAATGTAGGAGACTCAGGTTTGATTCCTGGGCTGGGAAAATCCCCTAGAGAAAGGCATGGCAACCCACTCCAGTATTCTTGCCTGGAGAATTTCATGGACAGAGGAGCCTGGTGGGCTACAGTCCATAGGACTGCAAAGAGTCAGACACAACATGCACAGGATACATTTTGTTACAAAGAATTTAGTCAAAAAGTTAAGGAAGGCATATTTTGAAGACAATTGTAGTCATGCTAAAATTTGCCCAATACATGCTTGGTGGTGGTGGTTTAGTCGCTAAATTGTGTCNTATCAAATACCATTGTATCAAATTTCAAATATCGCCAGAGATTCCAGTGAATGTTATGCTATTCCTTCCTGACCTGAGATCCATCCCGGCTCAGACGTGGCGTTGGATGGATCCTTCAATCAGGAACAGTTTCTTCTCCTCGATGTTTTTGAAGAGTACAGGCCATCTGAGGACCCTGTCTGCAGTCCCACGCATGAGTTTACATAAACATGGGCACTCTTGTCGGTCTCAGCTCCCATCCCAGTGGTGTTACTATATCAAGGGCTGGACGCAACTTCCACTCCAGAGGATTCCAGGCTCGCTCCTGTGGGTACCAAACCTCCATAAGAGGAAGGATAAAGATGCTGAATCACTGAAAAACTCACATTTGAAAGTGAAAGCATCCGTCACTCAGCTGCATCCGACTCTTTGCAACCCCATGGACTGTAGCCTGCCAGGCTCTGTTCATGGAATTTTCCAGGCAAGAGTAGTGGGCCAGATTGCCATTCCTTTCTCCCAGGGATCTTCTCAACTCAGGGATCGACCCCTGTGAGTTGAGAATAATTATAAATGATGATGTACGGTTATCCAGATATGAATATGATTTCTTATCTGCTGTACCCACCCTACCCCCAAGGCAGGGATACACATACCAAATTAAGTCAGAGGGGAGTGAAGCCTGTGGGAAGGGTGGGTAGGCCTGCAGGGCTGGATCAATAAAGAGAAGACTGATGACCGTGGGTCTTATCCACGAAAAACATCCTCCCCCTCCTGCCAGGTTGAAAGCTCTGTTTAAAAGAAGTGCTAATGAGGTATGAAAACCAGGCAAATCGGGCCCTTTGAGTATGCCTTTGGCAGGAACCTAGAAAGTTACTCATTTTTAGTGGTTTCCTAACTGCTGTTTTGGACAGTCCTACTGAGTCTCAGGGAAACAAATTCATACATTATGAAATGTTACTTCTCCCCTGAATCCCAACTACTAATCTGCCAGATTTTTATTTACATTTCAAAAGGAAATGATTATTTTCTTAATAGATGCAATTTTCCCTTATTTTCAAACAAGTTACTTAAATTTTTTTTAATTGAAAAGAGACTTTTATTTTGATTTCTTATTACAAAGCAACGCAGGCATAGACAAAAATTGGAAAATGCAAAGGTAAAAGCAAACCTTTTAATAAAAATCTCTACTTTTAAATGCAAAAAAGTATGCATCTGGGCATATAACCTTGCTTTTTATGTACATATTTATATATTTTTTTCCAACATGACAGAATTTTCTATAACTGTTTTTTTCATTTCATATATTATAAATATTTTTCTTTCTTTAATAAAATCATTTCATTTATTTAGCTGCACTGGGTCTTAGTTGTGGCATATGGGATCTAGTTCCCTGACCAAGGATCGAACTTGGGCCCCCTGCATTGGAAGCAAGGAGTCTTAGCCACTGGACCACCAGGGAAGTCCCTGTGAATATTTTTCTATGTTGATAAATATTCTTCCAAATATATTTTACTGGCTGAAGAATTTCCCATTTTGCAGCTATGCCACAATTAATTTAATCAATTTCCTTCTGTTGGGAGTTTAGGATGTTTTCAACACTTTTAATATTACTATTAAAAACTACTGGCAATAATGGAAATTGTTATAAATAGCATTATTGCCAGTAATTTTTAAAGAAGTTTTCTTAAATATTCCCTTTAGGATACATTTTAGTGAGCTTCCCAGGTAACTCAGTGGATGAAAAATCTGCCTGCAATGTAGGAGACTCAGGTTTGATTCCTGGGCTGGGAAAATCCCCTAGAGAAAGGCATGGCAACCCACTCCAGTATTCTTGCCTGGAGAATTTCATGGACAGAGGAGCCTGGTGGGCTACAGTCCATAGGACTGCAAAGAGTCAGACACAACATGCACAGGATACATTTTGTTACAAAGAATTTAGTCAAAAAGTTAAGGAAGGCATATTTTGAAGACAATTGTAGTCATGCTAAAATTTGCCCAATACATGCTTGGTGGTGGTGGTTTAGTCGCTAAATTGTGTCCTACTCTTGAGACCCCATAGACAGTAGCCTGCCAGGCTCCTCTGTCCATGGGATTCTCCAGACAAGAATACTGGAGTGGGTTGCCATTCCCTTCTCCACGGGATCTTCCCAGCCCAGGAATCAAACCCAGGTCTCCTGCATGGCTATGAGGGAAGCCCTCATACATTCACTAAACATTGCAGTTAATCCTCTCTTGTGCCTTTGTGTGCTTTGACATGTCTGACGCTTTGACTCTCTGTGACCCTACCTAGCTCCTTTATCCACAGGATTTCCCAGGCAAGATTACTGCAGCAGTAACAGACAGACCTCTTTCTTTCAGTATGTATTTAATTTTTTTCTTATAACAACATAGCTCTCTCTCTGTAATCTCAGGCAAGAAGAAGCCTGCATCTCTTTTGCAAAGTAAAATAAAGCTCTCAAGATCCAGCTGCACACCCTTTTGACTGTCTGAGGTGTCTGCATTTACAGGGGGCTCCCCGGGTAAGCCGGGTTCGATCCCTGGGTCGGGAAGAAGGAAATGGCAACCCACTTCAGTACTCTTGCCTGGAGAATCCCATGGAGGGAGGAGCCTAGTAGGCTACAGTCCATGGGGTTGCAAAGAGTCGGACATGACTGAGCAACTTCACTTTCACTTTCCCCTTCTCAGCATGGCCTCTCTCTCCCCTGTAACCACCCTTCTGTCCCATCTAAGGCCAATCAGGGTCTCCCTTCATCTCTTGCCAGCCCTTCCCTTCCCGTGAGAGCAGAAGGCAGAGATGCTTGAAGCCTGGCTTCTACCAGCCTGCCGGTCAAAGCCTTTTCCTCAGTAAGGAAGAGTGTTTCCTCCAAGGCCTTAGCTCCGGCCTCTAAGAGAACACCTGTGTGTTCACCTTCGTTCTTTGTGTTGCACCTTCCAGAGGCAAATGTGTTGCGCTGATCATTGCTGGCCTGGGAGAACTTCTGACTCTTGCTGACGTTGATTTTGTGCTCTTTCCTTGACCAAGCAGAGCAGGAAGCCAACTCGGGCGGTTTCATTTCACGTTATTATAGATCTCAGGATTCAGACTGGTCCATGCCTTCAGGACAGAAGCTTTGCAATTCAGTGTTGTCACAAGCTGCTGGCTTTCCTCCAGCCGCATGAGGAGGGACATGAGGAGACACTTTCCCTTTAGAGAATGAGTATCAGAAAACCTACAGTTCCCACGAAACAGCTATCCTAAGGATGTTTTTCCTCTGCCCACCATCACCCTTGCTCCTTCTTTGCTCCTCTCACAGCCTGTGATCCTCCAGTTCAATCCTAACCTTTCAGTTTTACCTGCTTGTCCTTTCTTCAGTGTCTTTTGCTGACAAGAAGAGAAGCATGGTCATCCAAAGGAAAATTGCCTGGTTTATCTATTATCTTCTTACTGCCCTATTTTAAGATGAGGAAAATGCAGCTGCAGTTATCAGACCCTCATCTGCCTCTCATCTCAGCCATCATCTGTGTGTTTCTGGAGCTCTCAACACAACTCGAAGCCAGGAAGCTTCACACCCTATGCTTCCCGCAACACACTGATCACAGAGGATTGCTGCTGATGCTGTTGTTTAAATTCCCCGAGAGGAACAGGGCTGGAATTTCACCTGCATCAGACCCACCTGGACAGTTTACTAGGACTTGGGTTGCTAGACCCAGCCCTGGAAGTCCGGGTGCAGTAGATCTGGGCGGGGTCTGAACTTTCAAGAATGTGTATTTCTGAGCTCCCAGGTGATGCTGCTTATGCTGGTTCAGAGCTCATCCTTAGACAAAAGTCAGATGCTCTGATGCCACCAGCGCTTTTTTAAAAAAATATACTTAATTTTTTTAAAACTTTGTATTAGTGTATAGCCAATTAACATTGTGATAGTTTCAGGTGGGCAGCAAAAGGACTTAACTATATATATACATACACACACACACACACATACGTGTCCATCCTCCCCAAGACTCCCTTCCCATCCAGAGTACCACATAACATTGAGCTTCCTGTGCTCTTTAGTAGGTCCTTGTTGGTTATTCATTTTAAATTTGGCAGTGTGCACATGTCCATCCCAAACTCCCTAACTCCTCCCTTTCCTGCCAGCAACTATAGCGGTAAGTTCCTTCTCTACCTCTCTCTCTCTCTCTCTGTTTTGCAAATAAGTTCATTTGCATCAGTAGTTTTCAGTTGTTTTTGAAACAAAGACCCTTTAACATGTTTCTCCTCCGTGGGGAACCTCACTGCTGCCTTCTTCCTAGACCAAACATGCAGGCCTTAGGGCTTGTGGATCCCATGCCCAGACACCAGATCCAGGTGATCTGAGTCGCTTAGCCGCTCTCCAGTGAAAATTAACTGATTAGGTTGATTAACTTAGTCCCTGAATGCCACGAGGGCTTCGCCTTCCTCTCTGTGGTCGGTGGGAGAGCAGTGCAGAAAAGGGCCCCAGGGGCTTCTGCCAACTGGCGTGGAAGAAGCTGAAGGGTCAAAAGGGGTCCTCAGCCAGTGAACCCCATCCTGAGTGCTCTGGCCTCCCCCTTCTCTCCCTTGCTCCAGTGCAGACCTTTCACTGTTGAAAGATCCTCTCCTCATCTCTACTGTTCTGCTGACCCTCCCTGAGGGTGTGGATCTCACACTGAGCTGCCCTGATGGGGATCTCACACCCCATAGCTGCATTGCATCTTCCTGACTTTGAGGCCATCTCCTGAGACTCCAGAATGGCCTGTGCAGACCTTCTCATCCTCTCCCTTGTGCTCTTAGACTTTCATGTCCACCAGCTCTTATTATTTTTCACTCTGTGCCAAGTTCTGAATATCTTCTTAAGGTCTGTTGTTGCATATGTTAATTTTGGTTTCTGCCATTCCTAATCTTTAGGTTATAGCAACACAGAATGTGTTCTTAATGTACATGTTTGCTTTCCAGAGGCTCTCCTGGGTCTCTACAGCCTCTTAGGGACTGTCTGCTCCTCCTGGTCCCTGGTCGCATGGTCAGTCTTTCTCTGAGCTGCAGAGACACTGAACAAGCATCCACCCCAGAGGCTCTGTAAGTCCACTCCCTGGAGTCTGGACTATCCGGGTCTGTGCTCACTAAACCCTCGTCTGATGTTGTACTTGTCTTGTTTATGGTGAACTCATGTTTCCTGGATCGCTGGGGGCTCTTTGAGGCTCTGATGAAAGCCCTGCTCCCCCCCACAGGACTTGTGTTTGCTTCTGACAGTTTTCAATGGTCACTGCTAAAGAATATCCTTGAATTCTGGTTCCACCTTGAGAGTTGTAGGGACACATGGGTTCTATAAATTTAGGTTATGAACCCATATGAATGCTGACGTAGAGTCATAAATTCTTGGCGATGATTTCTTCTTCTTCTGCACTGAACCAAGGCTGAAAAGGGCAAGTTGCATTTTGTTTTAAAATTTGTTTTCCAACCCTTTTTCATGGTGGGTTTATTCCTTGTCAAATCTTTCACTGTGAGTGACTCTCTAGGGGTGAGGTATCACAGAGTTGTATCTATACCTATATCTATGTTATGTATAAAGAACAAAAATATACTTAAATAGAAATAATATATAAAATACTGTATATCATACATAATAAATAGTTTAAGTTACATTCTTAACTTAATAGTGTAAGTTACATTCTTAGTATAATATGTTGGGCTTTCCTAGTGACTCAGCAGTAAATAATCTACCTGTCATGCAGGAGACCTGGATTTGATTCCTGGGTTGGGAAGATACCCAGGAAAAAGGAATGGAAACCCTATTATTCTTGCTTGGAGAATCCCATGGATAGAGGAGCCTGGTGGGCTATAGTCTATGGGATCACAAAGACTCAGACATGACTTAGCAACTAAAGTGTCACCACTTATATAGTATGTTTTGTATAATAGGTATCAACTATAATATATATGTTTATGAAAGTAGAAAGTGAAAGTTGTATCTGACTCTTTGTGAGCCCATGGACTATAGCTCACCAGGCTCCTCTATCCATGGAATTCTTGAAGCAAGAATACTTGAGTGGGTTGCCATTCCCTTCTCTTACGGATCTTCCCAACCTAGGAATTAAAGCCAGATCTCCTGCATTGCAGGCAGATTCTTTACCATCTGAGCCACAGGAGAAACCCATATTTGTGTATATAATACACATATACATACACACATATATACAGATGTATATGTATATATACAAATAGAAATAATGCATATATTATCATATATGTATAATATTTATGCAAATAATATTTGCATATATACAGATTATACATATATATATACAAATATGTATTACATTATACAAATAATACATAAGTCTATGGNTATGCCTGTCTCTTATATACATCTTATATGTATATATACAAATAGAAATAATGCATATATTATCATATATGTATAATATTTATGCAAATAATATTTGCATATATACAGATTATACATATATATATACAAATATGTATTACATTATACAAATAATACATAAGTCTATGGATCTGTCTAGGTTGAGAAGCCCCCACTGTGCAGACCCAGGCTTTATTCCTGTCTCCTGGGTCCTGAATGTAGTTACAAAGAGGGAGTTCCAGGCAGCCAGGCTTTGCAGCTCCTGTTAGGGAGACTCCTGTCTTCTGGGACTGCCTGTGTCCCAGGATTTCTGGTCTCATCTCTTTGTGTCAGGAATTCATTCGGCATTTATGTTTCTTCTAAACCTTAATGCAAGCTTATCTGCGCACATTGCCTGTGTCCTGCGACTTGACTGCAGTGAGCTCTGCCCAGAACAGGGCAATCAGGGCACTTTGCCAGGGGGAGCTTCGCAGAGGTGCATGCAGCTGTCGGGCTGTGGCTCATCTGGCAGTTGTGTGGCAGTGGTGGCCAGAGCCCTGACGGTGGGGAGGGAAATGCTGATCTCCTGGTTTCAGTTTAGCCCGGAATCCGTCCCAAGGTCTGCCTCCCTTTCACAAGCAGAAGATGCACCGGGGATTCTTACATGAGCCTAAGGACTCATATCATCTCAGGAATCTCGGGACGGCTTATGGAGGCATCAGAAGTGTTTCATAACAGAGATAAAATCGTGTTGTTTTTTTTTTAAAGGATTTCCTCCATGTCCTGTGCTCCTTCATTTTGTACTGTGATAAAAATGTTTACCCAAATGACCAACTTATTGTCTACTCTAACGAGTGTCTGCACATCCCACCAAACAAAGCAGAATAACACGGAGCCACTTAATAAAGTTAGGAATCTGTGCGCTTCCAGAAGAACCAGATCTTTATCCTGTTTCTGAGATCTGCTCAGTCTGAAGTCATTACTGGAGGCAGTGAATGAAATGCCCCCACTGGGGTTCTGGGTGCTATTGTTAGCAACTCATTGTCTCTCCATCTGGAGGAGAGAGCTAGTAATTGCTTGCACTTACTACCCTGGATTTGCGTGGGGATTAATGACTCACACAGAAGAATCCAAATGTAAAGTCTGAAAGAGGCAATTTACTCCAGCAAAGCAATTACCCATTCCGTGTTAAATGTGTGATTCTGAGCATCAGTCCATCTGCAATAGCCAAGTCCATAGGCCTGGGGAGGCCGATTAATAACAATCTTTAAGGTCACAATTCACACACACACACACACACACACACACTACACACACACAACTGAAGGAACATGCAAACAAGGAATTTTCAAAGGTGATACAAGTTTCACAAATCTTATTTAACGTATGATGGTGTTGTCTTTCTTTTCCTTGATAGACAAAGATGGATCAAGCACACCATGGTAATAGTAAACATAAAGCCTGAGAGCACATGCATTTTCTAAAATTAGTTTGGAATGTGGTTTGGGGTCTCCAATACAGGCCTCAGGTCCAACAACCCCCTGGATGGACTCACAGGACTCAGCAAAGCTGCTCTACACACAGTTATGGTTTATTTCAGAAAATAGAGTGGGTCATGGTCAGAACAGGGAAAGGACGCTGGGGCAGAGTCCAGGGGAGACCAAGAGCCAGCCCGCAGAGTTGGCTCCCAGGGGAGCTGCGGTCTCTGAGCAATGGCCTGTGGCCTGCAGTCCTGCCAGCAGGAGAGCTCCCAGGCCTCTGGGAGCAGAGGTTTGATGGGGTCAGTCATGGGGCGGGTCTCCCCATAGTCTCTAGCCCCTGCAGAGCTCCAGCTGCCTGGGCTCCCACCATCACCACGTTGAAGCATAGCCTCCCTGCTCTGGTCCAAAGGCCCGCAGATCATCAAAGACAGTCTTATTTATCAGGCAGGGCTTAAGGATGGATCTTTTGCTATGCAGATGGGAACACCCCGGACATGCTGCCTCCACAGAAATGGTGATAGAGCCAGAGGAAAACTATAGAAATGTTTTCAGTGATGGACGCACATACTCATTATTATATTTTATACGGAAGGCTCTTGAGATGGAATGATTCAACGCTAACTATTTTAAAGATGTAGAGAGTTCTGAATGAATATATCTGTTTTCTTTGTTCTGCTGCTCTTTCACCACATGGTATTTTAAAGCATGTAGCTGTTTGTGTGCTCTGGGTCAAGTAGATCCTAGAGAAATAGGATCGGGTGGTTACACCGTGATGCTACATGGTTGCTGTAAGCAGAGTAAATGTCTCACATGAGGTTTTCATTTTTATTTTAAGTGCAAGTGAAGTTTTTCAAATGGATATGCAGTATTTTTATCCAAGTTTGGAAAATTTACACCTTTAATATTTGGCTCAGATGGTAAAGAATCAATCTATAGTGTTGGAAACTCAGGTTTGATCCCTGGGTAGGGAAGATCCTCTGGACTAGGAAATGGCAACCCACCCCAGTTTTCTTCCCTGGAGAATTCCATGGACAAAGGAGCCTGTCAGGCAACGGTCCATGGGGTCACAAAGAGTCGGAGAAAACTGAATGACTAACACCAACACCAGTTAGGAAATACACATACAACTTTTCAAGGTTAGAATGGTTATCAGTGTCTAAGAATGAATATGATTTCCATGTGAAGGGACAACCAGTGCAATTCTCCACTTTATTTTGATCCCATTCCATTGGTTTTTGATTATGAATTGGGAACAGGCTTAGATTTACAGATGTCAAATTTTATTTGCACCATACAGGGGGAAGAAACACCCATTCACTGTCAAGTGTCACCTAGTTTTCCATTTTGTCTATCTGAAAGAAAATATGGCATTGCCAATGATACATTTTTTTAAATAATTGGAATATGTATAATATCATATATGAATTAAATAGCCAGTCTGATGATACTTTTTAAGCCGTGTATCTCTGCGTCTCTCTACTTGCTGGACTTCCAGGCTATAGGTATAAACACACATTGGGGTAGCATTCTTCACTGTCATTATAATTTATATTATACTTTACATAGACTTTTTAAGTTGTGTTTTATGAGAAGTGTTCTTTATAAGTTGTTTTCAGGAATGTATTAATCTGTAATTTCTTTAGCTGGTGACATGTATTAACCTTTGCCCTGAGTTTTGCTAACCAGTTTAGCCAAGAATACAAAATGCTCATAGCAAACAACCTCTTCCAACAACACAAGAGACGACTCTACACCTGGACATCATTGGATGTCAATACCAAAATGAAACTGATGATATTCTTTGCAGACAAAGATGGAGAAGCTCTATACAGTCAGCAAAGACAAGACCAGGAGCTGACTGTGGCTCAGATCCTGAACTCCTTATTGCAAAATTCAGGCTTAAACTGAAGAAAGTAGGGAAAACCACTAGAGCATTAAGGTATGACCTGAATCAAATCCCTTACGGTTATACAATGGAGATGACAGATCTAGTCAAGAGATCTGGTAGAAAGAGTGCCTGAAGAACAATGGAAGGAGGTTCGTAACTTTGCATAGGAGGCAATGACCAAAATCATCCCAAAGAAAAAGAAATGCAAGAAGTCAAAGTTGTTGTCTGAGGAGACCTTACAAATAGCTGAGAAAAGAAGAGAAACAAAAGGCAAAGGAGATAGGGAAAGATACACCCATCTAAACACAGAGTTTCAGAGAATAGCAGGGAGCGATTTAAAAAAAAAAAAAAAAAAGCCTTTTTAAGGGCCAATGCAAAGAAACAGAGAAAAACAATAGAATGGGAAAGACAAGAGATTACTTGAAGAAAACTGGAGATACCTAAGGAACATTTAACAGAGAAGGCAATGGCACCCCACTCCATCACTCTTGCCTGGAAAATCCCATGGATGGAGGAGCCTGGTAGGCTACAGTCCAAGGGGTCTCAAAGAGTCAGACACAACTGAGCAACTTCCCTTTCATTTTTCACTTTCATGCACTGGAGAAGAAAATGGCAACCCACTCCAGTGTTCTTGCCTGGAGAATCTCAGGGACAGGGGAGCCTGGTGGGCTGCCGTCTATGGAGTCACACAGAGTCAGACAGGACTGAAGCAACTTAGCAGCAGCAGCAGCAGCAGCAGGGAACATTTACAACCTCTGATATGCAGATGACACCACTCTGATGGCAGAAAGTAAAGAAGAACTAAAGAGCCTCTTGGTGAAGGTGAAAGAGGAAAGCGAAAAAAGCTGGCTTAAAAACTCATCATTCAAAAATCTAAGATCATAGCATCGGTCCCATCACTTCATGGCAAGTAGATGGGGAAACAGTAACAAATTTTATTTTCTTGGGCTCCAAAATCACTGCAGACTGTGACTGCAGCCATAAAATTAAAACACTTACTCCTTGGAAGGAAAACTATGGCAAATCTAGTCAGAGTATTGAAAAGCAGAGACATCACTTTTCTGACAAAAATGCCTATAGTCAAAGCTATGCTTTCTCCAATAATCATATAGAGATGTCAGAGTTGGGCCATTAAGAAGACTGATTGCTGGATAATTGATGCTTTTGAACTGTGGTGCTGGAGAAGACTCTTGAGAGTCCCCTGGCCTGCAAGAAGATCAAAGCAGTCAATCCTAAAGGAAATCAAACTTGAATCTTCATTGGACAGACTGATGCTGAAGCTGAAGTTCCCATACTTTGGCCACATGATACAAAGAGCTAACTCAATAGAAAAGACCTTGATACTGGGAAAGGCCGAGGGCTAGAAGAGAAAAGGGCAACAGAGAATGAGATGGATGGATGGCATTACTGACTCCGTGGACAAGAGTTTGAGCAAACTTAGGAGATGGTGAAGGAAAGGGAAGCCTGCAGTTCATGGGATCACAAAGAGATCACAAAGGGGTCATGACTTTGCAACTGCACAACAGCAATTTCTTTAGTAATATAAACTTAGAAGAAGATAGGAAAAATATAAGCAACTATTAAAGAAATTAGTGGTTGGGCACAACAGGGCACAGGGTTTAAAACTGAATGGACAGAGGAGCCTTGCAGACTATGGTCCATAGGGTCACAAAGAGTCGGAAATGACTGAAGTGACTTTGTACACACCAGATGATAGGATATTCACTAAGGAAAGATAGTGCTGGCATTTGAAAGAACACACTTTTCAAAGCTTTTTTTTCCTTTTAAGTAAAATTTGTACTTCTGAAATGATAATTGCATTTTCTAAAGCCTCTTGCTTCATTTCATCATCTGCCCCTCTCTGAGAGCTTCCTCCTTGAAGCAGGTACTGTGGAGCAGCGCAGTCACTAAGGGAGGAAGACATTGGACGGAGCCCTCTTTGTACCCTAAAAGCGAAAGCAGAGAGGGGTGCAGAGGAGTGACAGGACACTTGATCTTACCTGTGTTTCTTGCCTTTTTAATTGAAATTGTTCCCAGGCTTAAATATCCTGGAAATGAGTCATTTGCATTACAATCATTTTAGTTATTTTTTAAAAGAAATTGCAAGAGGTTCAGAATCAACTGAATGTTTCATGCATTGAAAAGAGGCATCATCCTGCTTGCCCTAATCCATTTGCAACCCCCCTCAAAAGAGAGAGTTAATCATTGCAGCTTGACTGAGATATATCTACAAGTCTCTGGTACTTCTTGTTTTTAATTGCTAAGTCATGTCCTACTCTTTGCAACCCCCTGAACTGTAGCCTACCAGACTCCTCTGTCCATGGGATTCTCCAGTCAAGAATACTGGAGCAAGTTACCATTTCCTTCTCCAGGGGATCTTCTCGACTCAGGTATAGAACCCAAGTCTCAGGCAGATTCTTTATCATTGATCCATCAAGGAAGAACTTTTGGTATTATCTCTCACTAAAATAATCTCTTATTAAGGTGGAAATACCCCAGGGAGCAGTCTTTAGTTTGGGTCCAGTAACTCAGAGAGGATAAATAGGGAGTGACTGGTCAGGAATGAAGTCCAAGGTACAAAGTGGGGCTCTAACTGATGAGATGAAAGATGCCTCCAGCCAGCTCTGTTGACCTAGGTCTTGACCTTTCCGTGAGAAAGTGGTTATATCATCATATAATTAAAAGTTAGCACTGCATATCATAGCCTTGTCAAATCACCTGAGTACCTTTCATCTTGGGATATCTTTATACATTTCTATTAGATTAGTCTTCTGTGCTGAGAACTTTAAAGAAAAGACTTGTTACTTTTCTCGGGGTAATAAAACTGTAACAAGATCTGAAGGAGAAATACTTGCATTCTTATATAAAAAATGAGGAAATGGACAGTGCANAAAAAAAAAAAAAAAAAAGCCTTTTTAAGGGCCAATGCAAAGAAACAGAGAAAAACAATAGAATGGGAAAGACAAGAGATTACTTGAAGAAAACTGGAGATACCTAAGGAACATTTAACAGAGAAGGCAACGGCACCCCACTCCATCACTCTTGCCTGGAAAATCCCATGGATGGAGGAGCCTGGTAGGCTACAGTCCAAGGGGTCTCAAAGAGTCGGACACAACTGAGCAACTTCCCTTTCATTTTTCACTTTCATGCACTGGAGAAGAAAATGGCAACCCACTCCAGTGTTCTTGCCTGGAGAATCTCAGGGACAGGGGAGCCTGGTGGGCTGCCGTCTATGGAGTCACACAGAGTCAGACAGGACTGAAGCAACTTAGCAGCAGCAGCAGCAGCAGCAGGGAACATTTACAACCTCTGATATGCAGATGACACCACTCTGATGGCAGAAAGTAAAGAAGAACTAAAGAGCCTCTTGGTGAAGGTGAAAGAGGAAAGCGAAAAAAGCTGGCTTAAAAACTCATCATTCAAAAATCTAAGATCATAGTATCGGTCCCATCACTTCATGGCAAGTAGATGGGGAAACAGTAACAAATTTTATTTTCTTGGGCTCCAAAATCACTGCAGACTGTGACTGCAGCCATAAAATTAAAACACTTACTCCTTGGAAGGAAAACTATGGCAAATCTAGTCAGAGTATTGAAAAGCAGAGACATCACTTTTCTGACAAAAATGCCTATAGTCAAAGCTATGCTTTCTCCAATAATCATATAGAGATGTCAGAGTTGGGCCATTAAGAAGACTGATTGCTGGATAATTGATGCTTTTGAACTGTGGTGCTGGAGAAGACTCTTGAGAGTCCCCTGGCCTGCAAGAAGATCAAAGCAGTCAATCCTAAAGGAAATCAAACTTGAATCTTCATTGGACAGACTGATGCTGAAGCTGAAGTTCCCATACTTTGGCCACATGATACAAAGAGCTAACTCAATAGAAAAGACCTTGATACTGGGAAAGGCCGAGGGCTAGAAGAGAAAAGGGCAACAGAGAATGAGATGGATGGATGGCATTACTGACTCCGTGGACAAGAGTTTGAGCAAACTTAGGAGATGGTGAAGGAAAGGGAAGCCTGCAGTTCATGGGATCACAAAGAGATCACAAAGGGGTCATGACTTTGCAACTGCACAACAGCAATTTCTTTAGTAATATAAACTTAGAAGAAGATAGGAAAAATATAAGCAACTATTAAAGAAATTAGTGGTTGGGCACAACAGGGCACAGGGTTTAAAACTGAATGGACAGAGGAGCCTGGCAGACTATGGTCCATAGGGTCACAAAGAGTCGGAAATGACTGAAGTGACTTTGTACACACCAGATGATAGGATATTCACTAAGGAAAGATAGTGCTGGCATTTGAAAGAACACACTTTTCAAAGCTTTTTTTTCCTTTTAAGTAAAATTTGTACTTCTGAAATGATAATTGCATTTTCTAAAGCCTCTTGCTTCATTTCATCATCTGCCCCTCTCTGAGAGC
This sequence comes from Raphicerus campestris, assembly GCA_006410735.1. Taxonomy (NCBI): domain Eukaryota; kingdom Metazoa; phylum Chordata; class Mammalia; order Artiodactyla; family Bovidae; genus Raphicerus; species Raphicerus campestris. Next base: position 879,878 of record SJYW01008570.1, read on the forward strand.
TTCCTCCTTGAAGCAGGTACTGTGGAGCAGCGCAGTCACTAAGGGAGGAAGACATTGGACGGAGCCCTCTTTGTACCCTAAAAGCGAAAGCAGAGAGGGGTGCAGAGGAGTGACAGGACACTTGATCTTACCTGTGTTTCTTGCCTTTTTAATTGAAATCGTTTCCAGGCTTAAATATCCTGGAAATGAGTCATTAATGCAAATTGATGACTGATGTAAGAAATTCAAGAAGCCAGCCCCCAGCTGAGTCTACAGTGGTTTTAACATCTTGAGGTCAAGAACAGGCAAATTAAACAACCAAGGAACCGAGGAGGAGCAGGTAAGGAGGCAGGCCATACCATGCGGAAGCCAAGCTAAGACAATTTGTAATGCAACAATCATTTTAGTTATTTTTTAAAAGAAATTGCAAGAGGTTCAGAATCAACTGAATGTTTCATGCATTGAAAAGAGGCATCATCCTGCTTGCCCTAATCCATTTGCAACCCCCCTCAAAAGAGAGAGTTAATCACTGCAGCTTGACTGAGATATATCTACAAGTTTCTGGTACTTCTTGTTTTTAATTGCTAAGTCATGTCCTACTCTTTGCAACCCCCTGAACTGTAGCCTACCAGACTCCTCTGTCCATGGGATTTTCCAGTCAAGAATACTGGAGCAAGTTACCATTTCCTTCTCCAGGGGATCTTCTCGACTCAGGTATAGAACCCAAGTCTCAGGCAGATTCTTTATCATTGATCAATCAAGGAAGAACTTTTGGTATTATCTCTCACTAAAATCATCTCTTATTAAGGTGGAAATACCCCAGGGAGCAATCTTTAGTTTGGGTCCAGTAACTCAGAGAGGATAAATAGGGAGTGACTGGTCAGGAATGAAGTCCAAGGTACAAAGTGGGGCTCTAACTGATGAGATGAAAGATGCCTCCAGCCAGCTCTGTTGACCTAGGTCTTGACCTTTCCGTGAGAAAGTGGTTATATCATCATATAATTAAAAGTTAGCACTGCATATCATAGCCTTGTCAAATCACCTGAGTACCTTTCATCTTGGGATATCTTTATACATTTCTATTAGATTAGTCTTCTGTGCTGAGAACTTTAAAGAAAAGACTTGTTACTTTTCTCGGGGTAATAAAACTGTAACAAGATCTGAAGGAGAAATACTTGCATTCTTATATAAAAAATGAGGAAATGGACAGTGCATTCACTCACAGTGATAGAATCTATATTCTCTAAGTGTGCAGTCGGTAACTTTAGGGTGACTGAGATGCAGTACGGAAGGCCATGAAAAGGCATCTCGCTGTGAATGGTTACAATTTTGGCCTACTGTAGATGAAGCCAGATTATCTCTGGGGGACAATTCAAGTTTTAAAGAGAGGCTAAATTTTAAAGATAGGTCNTCTTTTTCTTTTTTTACTTTATGAAAGCTTTTTTTTTTTTTTTAATGCTGCTTTCAGTAGAATATCATTTTACCTGCATTGTTTCTGTGTCTATCATGGGATATTTTCCATTTCCTTAGTCTTTTATAAAATAAACGTGTGTTATAACAACCGTCAATGAAATTTCACTAAGGATGGGAATCACAGAGACAGACTCATGGAATATTAGAGTTGAAAGAAAACACAGAAATAATTTAGCCTAAGGAGTTTACAGCAAAAAAAAAAAAAAAGGAGAGGAGCAAATACTGGTAGAAGTATTCTTTTATTAAGTATTCTTTTATTAAGGATTGCTTGGCATACTGCGAAGCTAAGACATTAAACCCTCACAATAATGCTTCATGGCAGATATTTCGGGTGAGAAGATAAGATGGAGGTTCATAAAGGCTCAACAGCAAGCCTGCCCAAGCTTCCACTGGTATTAAAGCGTCTGTGTTTGACCCCAGCTCTACCACCCACCACACCTTGAAAGTCACTTAACCTTTCTGGGTTTTACTCTCCAGAATGAAAAGTGAAGGACTTGGCTGTATATATATATATTTTTTTTAAATTTTTCATCACTAAATTTCTGTGATTTTTCTAAGACAAAACTTCCATCCTATTTTTCAGTTTACATACTGTAATAATGATACCTGTCTGCTTTCCCTTTTTTCAATCCCAAATTATGTTTGTTTCAGCATGAAAGATGTTACCAAATTAGCCTAAATGCTATTCTTTTCACCATTTACCGTTTGTAAGAAAATGTAAAATGTTGATTAAGTGTACTCTGGGGTATNCTGCTTTCCCTTTTTTCAATCCCAAATTATGTTTGTTTCAGCATGAAAGATGTTACCAAATTAGCCTAAATGCTATTCTTTTCACCATTTACCATTTGTAAGAAAATGTAAAATGTTGATTAAGTGTACTCTGGGGTATTTACTATTTAAGAAAGTGAAAAATCCAGAGTTCAAAGAAAACATTTCAAAGTCAATACTTTTGACTATATACAGATCTTCCTTGACAGACAATGGGGTCATGTCCTGATAAGCTCATCATAAATTGAAAATATGGTTAAGTAGAAACGCATTTGGTGCACCTAACCTACTGAACTTCGTGGCTTAGCCAGCCTACCTTCAACATGCCCTGGACACTAGCCTTGGGTAAAATCATCCAAAACAAAGCTTATTTTACAATGAAGTGTTGAATGTGTGTGCTAAGTCATTTCAGTCATGCTTGACTTTTTGCGACCCTGTGGACTGTAGCCCACCAGGATCCATGGGAGTGCAAGATTGCCATTTTCTCCTTCTGGGGGAATCTTAACCCAGGGCTGGAACCCACATCTCTTATATCTCCTGCATTGGCAGGCAGGCTAGCACCACCTGGGAGCCCATGTCATTTGTTGAAAAGGGTACTTAAAGAAAAAAACAGAACAGCTGCTGGGTCCAGGCTCTCTAAGTGTATGGGCAGTTGACTCTCATGATTGTGTAGCTGATGGGAAACTGAAGCTGCTGCTGCCAACCAGCATCAGGAGAGCTGAACTGACCACACATTGATTAACACGTATCTCTTTTACACCACTATAAAGTCAAAGCATTTTAAGTCAAGTCAGTTGTGAGGTGGGGACCATCTGTAGTTCATACACATTTTAGGTTTCAGATTATCAGCACATGTCACTAAACACATCCACATGTGCATACACACAGTGAAGAAGAGATCGGAATGCCACGTGGCGTGCATACATGAAATAAGTGAGACTGCTCCTCAGAGGGGAGCTTGGGGGAGAACGGATGCATGTGTATGTATGACTGAGTACCTTCGCTATTCACCTGAAACTAACACAACATTATCTGTCAGCCTGCTACGTCATCACTGTTCGGTCCCNAAGTGAGACTGCTCCTCAGAGGGGAGCTTGGGGGAGAACGGATGCATGTATATGTATGACTGAGTACCTTCGCTATTCACCTGAAACTAACACAACATTATCTGTCAGCCTGCTACCTCATCACTGTTCGGTCCCTAAATCACATCCAGTTCTGCAGCCCCATGGACTTCAGCTCACCAAGCTCCTCTATCCTCCAGTGTCTCCAGAAGTTTGCTCAAATTCATGTTTATTTAGTCAGTAAGTCGGCTATACTCCAATACAAAATAAAAAGGTTTTTTAAAAAAGAATCTATAGTGCAAAAGAATCTAATTTGAATCACTTTTCTCTGTACCTGAAATGAACACAGCAATGCAAATCAACCTCACTTCAATGTTGTGTTTTGTTTTTTGGAAATGAGGAATCTCAGTCAAATGCATTTTCGCGGTTTGACATCCACCTGAGTTCTAGACTTGGATTCTCTGTATTTCTAAGTCCTCCATGTCTTTGCTCACATGTTCCCTTGCCAGGTGTCCCCCTTCCCCACCAGCCCCTCCACTTCTCCAAAATAACTTGAGGCTATGTGTGTTTTCCAATGACCGTTAATATTCTGTAAGAAATGTTCTATGGTAGTAAAAAACATTACTGCTGTTTCTTAATTTTACATTTGCAAAACATCTGAATAAGGTTCAGAGTGAAATTACACATACAAATTTCTGAGATAGTGAGAATTTTAGGAGTGATGAAACTAGTTTGATTTACCAATATATTAATGCCAAACTCTGCATTTCAAAAAATCAGAGAATTTGAGTTCTGCCCACCTAGAATTCATAAAGATATTCTAAGCATTTTCTTATTATGTAGTATTATTGTAAACACACATTAATAATGTTGTATAATAGATTATAAAAATATATGGAAGATAAACCATTTGTATTAAATATTAATTAAATATTGTCAATATATATTTAACTATTTTATATAAGCAAATATGAGTTATTAAATTATATCTAATATTTATTTAATTTAAAATTAGTAACATGAATGTATATATATGCATAAGTAAAAACTAAATAATTCATAAAATGTATGATACATGCTAATGCCATTTACATTTACTCTATTAGTCAGTATTTACTTGTACACAAGCTTCTAAAATCACTTATAATCTACTATGAGAAAGAAACTTTCTGTGGGTGCTCATTGCGAGATAATATTTCCTATTTTTTAAATATAGTAATTGATAATTGATAAATAAGGTTATCAATTATCAATTACTAGATTTAAAAAAAAGGAAATATTGGGAAGATCCCCTGGAGAAGGAAATGGCAATCCACTCCAGCACTCTTTCCTGGAAAATCCCATGGACAAAGGAGCCTGATAGGCTACAGTCCATAGGGTTGCAAAGAGTTGGACACAACTGAGCGACTTCACTTTACTTTTACACTTACAATTTAAATGTATTACCTTTAAAATAAAACATTTAAATACCTGTACTTAAATGTAAACTAATTTTATATATTTTATATATTCATACATATGTATGTATATAGTTCTAAAAAAAAAATATATATATATATATATATAGTCCTGAAATCAATTATACTGTACATTGACTTTGAGCTTCTTCCCCCTTTTCTCTCATATTTCAAGGTTATTATGCTAGTATTTTAGATCCTATGCAAAATAGTAATGTTAATCGACCTGGTCACATGCTGTCTTTCCTGTTAGAAGACCAGGAATGATTAGGTATCCTATAAGACATCTTTGAGTAGGCCCTAAATATTATTCATGAGTCCTAAGCCCAGAGTGTTTACATTTGCACAGAGACCAGCACAGAAGTGACAGGCAGGAGACCCCAGGCTAAGGCAGCTTGGGCCTCAGGTGAGGGTCACTCTGTACCTGTGGGACTAGTGGAGGTCTCCTGTGGGGGCCAGTGAGGTCTGAGACAGCTCTTCTGGGTGCTGCCAGGATACATCCTAGTAAAAGTCTTGGAGGATGCTGTGGAATTGTACAGCGATGAGGACCACTCTCAGGGATCTTATAAAAGCTTAAGTGCTGTTAATTTCTACCAATTTTGTACTAGCATATTCTTATGTTTATTTTTATTTGAATAGCAAATAAATACCTTGGTTTAACTGGAAAATGCATAAATGAAATAATCCCTCTCTGAATATTTATTGGCTTCCATAGTGATTGTAGAAGTTGGAGGATAATTTTTAATATTATATCACATATAAGAAATTGACTTGGTCTTCCCTCTGTCAGAAAAGCAATTACTTAAAAGAAGTGTTAAATGTTCAATGTTAAAGAGAAATAAAAGCTTAATAGTGAGAGAATTTGGAGTATCTAAGATCACCTGGAACATCAGATCCTTGCATGTGGTAGATGGAATAATATTAAAAAGACAGAAGGTTTTGAATGCTGGTCAAATAGTCTATACATATTGTACAATAGAAAGCAGATAAACATTGCTTGAAAGAGATTCTCAATAATGCATTTATTAGCATAGTTTATTGCATTATGATATAAAAATAAATTAGAGTAAACCAAGAGAGAGTTTAAGATAATGGCCTTAACTGGAAATAAGAGAACTAAGGTAAGATCAAAATATAAAAATAATACTAGTAGGCATTCAATTTCTAGTGTTTTTAAAGTGAAAGTATTAAAATATGCAATGATGAAAGAGAGCACCCAGGTAAAAATGTCTGACATTGTGTTAAATTAAACACCTTGAAAATACAGCCAAGATGCTCACAGATAAAGGCAGTTGTATGTGGGTGTTTCATTCAATTCAGTTGTTCAGTCTTATTTAACTCTTNTAAGTGTATGGGCAGTTGACTCTCATGATTGTGTAGCTGATGGGAAACTGAAGCTGCTGCTGCCAACCAGCATCAGGAGAGCTGAACTGACCACACACTGATTAACATGTATCTCTTTCACACCACTATAAAGTCAAAGCATTTTAAGTCAAGTCAGTTGTGAGGTGGGGACCATCTGTAGTTCATACACATTTTAGGTTTCAGATTATCAGCACATGTCACTAAACACATCCACATGTGCATACACACAGTGAAGAAGAGATCGGAATGCCACGTGGCGTGCATACATGAAATAAGTGAGACTGCTCCTCAGAGGGGAGCTTGGGGGAGAACGGATGCATGTATATGTATGACTGAGTACCTTCGCTATTCACCTGAAACTAACACAACATTATCTGTCAGCCTGCTACCTCATCACTGTTCGGTCCCTAAATCACATCCAGTTCTGCAGCCCCATGGACTTCAGCTCACCAAGCTCCTCTATCCTCCAGTGTCTCCAGAAGTTTGCTCAAATTCATGTTTATTTAGTCAGTAAGTCGGCTATACTCCAATACAAAATAAAAAGGTTTTTTAAAAAAGAATCTATAGTGCAAAAGAATCTAATTTGAATCACTTTTCTCTGTACCTGAAATGAACACAGCAATGCAAATCAACCTCACTTCAATGTTGTGTTTTGTTTTTTGGAAATGAGGAATCTCAGTCAAATGCATTTTCGCGGTTTGACATCCACCTGAGTTCTAGACTTGGATTCTCTGTATTTCTAAGTCCTCCATGTCTTTGCTCACATGTTCCCTTGCCAGGTGTCCCCCTTCCCCACCAGCCCCTCCACTTCTCCAAAATAACTTGAGGCTATGTGTGTTTTCCAATGACCGTTAATATTCTGTAAGAAATGTTCTATGGTAGTCAAAAACATTACTGCTGTTTCTTAATTTTACATTTGCAAAACATCTGAATAAGGTTCAGAGTGAAATTACACATACAAATTTCTGAGATAGTGAGAATTTTAGGAGTGATGAAACTAGTTTGATTTACCAATATATTAATGCCAAACTCTGCATTTCAAAAAATCAGAGAATTTGAGTTCTGCCCACCTAGAATTCATAAAGATATTCTAAGCATTTTCTTATTATGTAGTATTATTGTAAACACACATTAATAATGTTGTATAATAGATTATAAAAATATATGGAAGATAAACCATTTGTATTAAATATTAATTAAATATTGTCAATATATATTTAACTATTTTATATAAGCAAATATGAGTTATTAACATATATTTGATTAAATATTATATCTAATATTTATTTAATTTAAAATTAGTAACATGAATGTATATATATGCATAAGTAAAAACTAAATAATTCATAAAATGTATGATACATGCTAATGCCATTTACATTTACTCTATTAGTCAGTATTTACTTGTACACAAGCTTCTAAAATCACTTATAATCTACTATGAGAAAGAAACTTTCTGTGGGTGCTCATTGCGAGATAATATTTCCTATTTTTTAAATATAGTAATTGATAATTGATAAATAAGGTTATCAATTATCAATTACTAGATTTAAAAAAAAGGAAATATTGGGAAGATCCCCTGGAGAAGGAAATGGCAATCCACTCCAGCACTCTTTCCTGGAAAATCCCATGGACAAAGGAGCCTGATAGGCTACAGTCCATAGGGTTGCAAAGAGTTGGACACAACTGAGCGACTTCACTTTACTTTTACACTTACAATTTAAATGTATTACCTTTAAAATAAAACATTTAAATACCTATACTTAAATGTAAACTAATTTTATATATTTTATATATTCATACATATGTATGTATATAGTTCTAAAAAAAAAATATATATATATATATATATAGTCCTGAAATCAATTATACTGTACATTGACTTTGAGCTTTTTCCCCCTTTTCTCTCATATTTCAAGGTTATTATGCTAGCATTTTAGATCCTATGCAAAATAGTAATATTAATCGACCTGGTCACATGCTGTCTTTCCTGTTAGAAGACCAGGAATGATTAGGTATCCTATAAGACATCTTTGAGTAGGCCCTAAATATTATTCATGAGTCCTAAGCCCAGAGTGTTTACATTTGCACAGAGACCAGCACAGAAGTGACAGGCAGGAGACCCCAGGCTAAGGCAGCTTGGGCCTCAGGTGAGGGTCACTCTGTACCTGTGGGACTAGTGGAGGTCTCCTGTGGGGGCCAGTGAGGTCTGAGACAGCTCTTCTGGGTGCTGCCAGGATACATCCTAGTAAAAGTCTTGGAGGATGCTGTGGAATTGTACAGAGATGAGGACCACTTTCAGGGATCTTATAAAAGCTTAAGTGCTGTTAATTTCTACCAATTTTGTACTAGCATATTCTTATATTTATTTTTATTTGAATAGCAAATAAATACCTTGGTTTAACTGGAAAATGCATAAATGAAATAATCCCTCTCTGAATATTTATTGGCTTCCATAGTGATTGTAGAAGTTGGAGGATAATTTTTAATATTATATCACATATAAGAAATTGACTTGGTCTTCCCTCTGTCAGAAAAGCAATTACTTAAAAGAAGTGTTAAATGTTCAATGTTAAAGAGAAATAAAAGCTTAATAGTGAGAGAATTTGGAGTATCTAAGATCACCTGGAACATCAGATCCTTGCATGTGGTAGTTGGAATAATATTAAAAAGACAGAAGGTTTTGAATGCTGGTCAAATAGTTTATACATATTGTACAATAGAAAGCAGATAAACACTGCTTGAAAGAGATTCTCAATAATGCATTTATTAGCATAGTTTATTGCATTATGATATAAAAATAAATTAGAGTAAACCAAGAGAGAGTTTAAGATAATGGCCTTAACTGGAAATAAGAGAACTAAGGTAAGATCAAAATATAAAAATAATACTAGTAGGCATTCAATTTCTAGTGTTTTTAAAGTGAAAGTATTAAAATATGCAATGATGAAAGAGAGCACCCAGGTAAAAATGTCTGACATTGTGTTAAATTAAACACCTTGAAAATACAGCCAAGATGCTCACAGATAAAGGCAGTTGTATGTGGGTGTTTCATTCAATTCAGTTGTTCAGTCTTATTTAACTCTTTGAGACCTCATGGACTGCAGCACTCCAGGCCTTCAGCACTTCCAGGACTCCAGCACTCCTTCCCTTTCCATCACCAACTCCTAGAATCCACTCAAACTCATGTCCACTGAGTCAGTGATGCCATCCAACCATCTCATCCTCTGTCATTGCCTTCTCGTCCCACCTTCAATCTTAGCCAGCATCAGGGTCTATTCAAATGAGTGAGCTCTTCACATAAGGTGGCCAAAGTATTGGAATTTCAGCTTCAATATCAGTCTTTCCAGTGAATAATCAGGACTGATCTTTAGGATGGAGTGGTTGGATATCCTTGCAGTACAAGAGACTCTCAAGAGTCTTCTCCAACATCACAGTTCAATAGCATCAATTATTCGGTGCTCAGCTTTCTTTATATGCCAACTCTCACATGCTTGCATGACCACTGGAAAAACTATAGCCTTGACTACATGGACATTTGTTGGCAAAATAATGTTTCTGCTTTTTAATATGCTGTCTAGTTTGGTCATAAGTTTTCTCCCAAGGAGTAAGCATCTGTTAATTTCATGGCTGCAGTCATCATCTGCAGTGATTTTGGAGCCCCCTCCCCCAAATAAGGTCTGCCACTGTTTCCACTCTTTTCCCATCTATTTGCTATGAAGTGATGGGACTGGATGCCTGGTCTTTGTTTTCTGAATGTTGACCTTTAAGCCAATGTTTTCACTCTCCTCTTTGACTTTCATCAACAGGCTCTTTAGTTCTTCTTCACTTTCATGGCCATGAGGGTGGTGCCATCTGCATATGAGAGGTTTTTGATATTTTTTTCTGGCTTCTTGATTCTAGCTTGTGCTTCATCCAGCCCAGCGTTTCTCATGATGTACTCTGCATATTATAAGTTAAATAAACAGGGTGGCAATATACAGCCTTGACGTACTCCTTTTCCTAGTTGGAACACTCTCTAGTTCCATGTGCAGCTCTAACTGTTGCTTCCTGACCTGCATATAGATTTCTCAAGAGGCAGGTCATGTGGTCTGGTATTGCCATCTCTTTCAGAATTTTCCACAGTTTGTTGTAATCCACACAGTCAAAGGCTTTGGCATAGTCAATAAAGCAGAAGTAGATATTTTTCTGGAACTCCCTTGTATTTTCAATGATCCAGAGGATGTTGGCAGTTTGATATCTGGTTTCTCTTTCTTTTCTAAATCCAACTTGAACAACTGGAAGTTCACAGTTCACANCATTAAATGTGAAAGAATAAATGTCAGTGTTGACTTATTCAAACTGATTCTTGCAGAAAAGCCTGAGGTTCACACTATCTCACAAACACACATGTCTAGCATGGGGTTTTTGACATGTAAATGTCATTGATACAGTGGAGATATTGCTACCTGAGAAATTGCAACTAGAATGTGTTTTGTGTAACAAGGTTCTTGATTGTTATGCAACTAGAAACATATGTCACCTCTCTGAAAGTTTAAAATGGTTAGAATTAATCTCAAAATTAATCCAGCTGAAATATGTCTTTAAGTTTCTGAAAAAATAAATATCAACAATAAAAATATGCTATAATAAGTCACAGGAGCAATATCACTAAAAAGTGTGAATTGACTTAAATGACTTCTATTTTGGATTATTAATCCAAAGATATATTAATATAAACCAAATTTTAACTTTGAAAAATGGTATCTTACATGAAGGTTTAATATTCCAGTCAATTCGTTGTTCTAGTGCTCTGAAGGTGGCTAATGGTCTCATGTGGAAAGCCTGTGAATCTGGTCTTTTTTACTGCAAGAAAATTGCCACCAGCTGGCATTTGAACTAAAGCCTCATGGTTGGGACCATATGGCTTCCCATGTGTATGCTTGACTGGGAGATAACAGATGAATACACCCTTTTCCTTTACTTTTTGGTTCATTTTTACTATAAAATGAATTTTATTATTAAGAATTTAAAAATTATTTTTAAAAGCCTCACTTTAATTTGCAAAGGCCTTTGATATACACTATCTCATTAGCTCACTGGAGCAAATGTAAGAAAATAAACCTGGATCTATAATCAATTTAGTGGTAACTGTCCTCAGTTCTTTCTTGGAAAATGGGTTTGACAATATCTCCTCATGGAATGGTTTTAAGGATTCAGTTTTAAATGTGTATAAATGATACTTGTAGTTTCTAGCCAAGATTAAATTGGCTTTAATTTAATCTTAAGTAAAGTTTAATTTTACATTATCATTATCATCATTCTTAGTACTTTATTTCTAATTACTTCTGATTGTTCCACTAATGTAAATCTTGTCTCTGCCAGTTTATTTGTTTATGATGTCCTTTTTCATAGAAGTAATTTGTGTATACTTCTTTTGTGTTGATTGCTTCCTTTACTAGGGCACCAGTCTAGCTATATAATTTGTTCAAAAAACAAATTTGTGTTTAATTTGAATTGACGATCACAAGACATGTCCTCAAAGACCAGGATAATTTTCCCTACTGAACCAATTTTGTGTCCACTCACCCATACGAGGTAAAGCCAAACTAGTGGCACTGTGTTGTGGTGAAGGAAAGTGTAGCATTTATTGCTGGTGCCAAGCAAGGAGTCCTGATTGCTAAAAGGTCTGAACTCCCCAAAGTCTTTCATGAAAAGATTTTTAAAGACAAGGTGAGGGGAGGGGGGTTGCTGGGTGTGTGATCAACTCATGGACATTCTTCTGATTGGTTGGTGGTGAAGTAATTGGGAGTCAGCATCATCAGCCATCTGGTTCCAACCAGTATGTGGTTGTGGTCAGCATGGTTAACCTCTTCCCTCTGGTGGGTGGGGCTTTCAGTATCTTCAAAGCAGCTCAAAGGACATGGCTCCAAATGTTATCTGTCTCTTAGGAGGAACTGAAGGTCCTTCGCTTTGTTTAATAGCTAAAGCATTATTATTTTGTCTTGCTTGACTGTCTTCCTTTCTCCCTACATTTTCTCACTTCTCTAATTTAGTTTATTATTTCAAACTGGGGAAGACTTAAGAGGCTCAAGTATTCTATGGACAAGAAGAAGGCAGAGAACATGGGGGAATCTGTCGTGGGAAGGCCTTGTAGGGCCTGGCTCGGTTACAATTTAATGGGAAAAGCATGCTCCTTACTGCTCTACATACCTCATAGGAACCTTGTGAGTGTCTAATGAGATAGCANTTAATAGCTAAAGCATTATTATTTTGTCTTGCTTGACTGTCTTCCTTTCTCCCTACATTTTCTCACTTCGCTAATTTAGTTTATTATTTCAAACTGGGGAAGATTAAGAGGCTCAAGTATTCTATGGACAGAAGAAGGCAGAGAACATGGGGGAATCTGTCATGGGAAGGCCTTGTAGGGCTTGGTTCAGTTACAATTTAATGGGAAAAGCATGCTCCTTACTGCTCTACATACCTCATAGGAACCTTGTGAGTGTCTAATGAGATAGCATAAAAGCCAACATGCTGTGAAAGAGTAATTTGATCATGTATACATTAATAAAATTTCCACAGTTTAAATCTAAATTCATTCAAAGTCTTTTACAAACTATCTGATTTGTATCTCTTCATCCACGTGTATAATTTTATATCTTACATTACTATTAGTTAATGATGGGTCATAAAACTACCTATTGAATATTCCAGTTTTGATTTTTAATTCTAAGGTTTTTGACTAAAGTGTCGTATATTTGTTAGTATTTATGGCATGTGTCCTGTGATATCTGGTAAGATATAATTTGACAAAATTAGAGTTAAAATGACGGTAAGCCCAGGAATTCCTCTCTTTTGGAAATGTTTCTCTGCAGCATCAGGATCCTGCTTGAAGCAAATATATCACCATTATTCTTTGTAACTTTAAGCTTCAGTTTTGAGAGGCATTAATTGCTAATGATGCTGATGGAATGGGTAGTTGATTGTGAGGAACTTGTTGTTTTCTTGTACATAAAGTGTCACCATGGATTTCTATCATTATCCTGTTACACGCCTATCTCTGTTTCAGAAAATCAAACATATTTAACATTTATCTCTCATTTTTTTGTTATCTTCCTGCCATCTGCAAACTATTTAGACTTACCTATTTCATTCAGTGCACTCGGAGAATTCCAAATAAGCGCTCTTGTTTTGAATAAGTAAGCAGCTTTGACATTATCTTTAAAAAAATATCCAGAATACTTTGAGTTGATTTGTGTGGGTTCCTTCAATTTGTCATTAACTTTTTTACTACTGTTCCATGTGAGAAAAACAGGGATGATATAGAGGTAGATCTTTCTAAGCCCTTAAGTTGTTGATAGCTCAGTTGGTAAAGAATTTGTCTGAAATGCTGAAGAGCCCAGTTCAATTCGTGGCTCGGGAAGATCCATTGGAGAAGGGATAGGCTATCCACTCCAGTATTCTTGGGCTTCCCCTGTGGCTCAGCTGGTAAAGAATACACCTGAAATGTGGTAAACCTGGGCTTGAACCCTGGGTTGGGAAGACCCCTGGAAAATGGAAAGGCTATCCACTCCAGTATTCTGGCCTGGAGAAGTCTATGGACTGTATAGTCATGGGGTCACAAAGAGTCGGACACGACTGAGTGACTTTCACTTTCACTTTACTTTCACTTTAGACCAGTGTGATACACTAAAATAGTGCAGTAAGAACCACCCTACTGTGGACTACTTCCGCTGTAAACAGTGATAGCCATTCACCTTGGGGAGGATGACTTGACACAGTAATAACTGTTTTACTTGAGCAAATGTGGGAGTTATATAGCTGATGATGGCAGAAAAAATATGGTGAAAGTTAAATTCTTTATTGAGGCTTGACAATTTATTAATGCTAGAACACTTTTAGAAAATAAATTTTAGAGATGTTTCAGTAGACAACTGACTACAGATTAAAAAACCTGTACTGTAACAAGATGGTACCAAGAGTTACAAATTTGAAATTCAAACATGATAAGATCCAGAGTGAAAAAGAGATGATCACTACTAGCTAACAGGAAGGTCTTCCCAGAAGCATTCCTGCAGGCTTCCTCTCATGTGTCATTGAACTGAATTGAGTCACAAGACCACTATTCAAAATTTCTGGAAAGAGAGCATGTCGCCTTGATTGGATTAGACTACTCAGATAGTGGGATGGTTACTGGAGTAGTGGCCACTCTAACAAGCAAATGAATCCTTTAAAAACTAAGCTGTGATTGTAAACCATCCTAGCAGGAGGAAAGACTCCTTATACACAGATTCAAAAAATAAATCAGCATAGTACAGAAGAAGATTGTTATTTGTTTAGGTTAAATGATAAACATTTTTCATGTTTACAATATAATAAGTAATTTTATGTGAAGTATCTGTTGTATAGATCTTAATAGATAATTAACACTTCCATTTCATCCATGGAAATGAATGAAAGTTATCTTCTATATAAACTAAGCTGTTTATGGCATGATGCTCTTTTTTCCCCCCCATCATCCTATTAATTGTTAGTTGTCATAAAGGTGATCTTAATGAGAAAATGTTAATTGTATGAAGACTTCGTTAGTAGAAGAAAGAGTTCTAACTGAAGATTGTTGGCCTCCTCTGTAAAAGTCTGTTTTTTTAAGAAAAAGAGTAGATTTATTTTAATCTAGCTAAACTGTCTGAATTCTTAAAAGAAATCACATGTTAAGGCATCATCATTAAAGAGCCAAATCTGTCTAATATAATGTCATTATACAGATATTTCCTGAGCAGTATCATCATGTTTCTTTCTATTACAGTAACGCAAGGAGGTGTTGCTTTGGTCTCCGACATGTGTCCAGATCCTGGGATTCCAGAGAATGGCAGGAGAGCGGGTTCAGACTTCAGGTAGGAGAGAAAGTATTTATTTCCATAGTACGTTACTTTCTAACTCATTATAATTTCGCCCTGTAGTTTTAATTATCTTACCTTTTGATTTAAAGATGCAACTTCTCAATTATCATGCAGCTATAATATCTGTAGAATTCTAAAACACATTGTGGTGGAAAATTCCAAATATTCCAGAATTTGTTCCTTTCAGTGTATAAGCCACTATTAAAAATTCAACTTGATGGGTCTGATCAAAATTTGTGTACAAGACTTTTTCTCTGGTTTTAATTTGCTACCTTCCCATATAGGCTTTCCTGGTGGTTCAGTGGTAAAAAGAATCCACTTTCCAGTGCAGGAGACACAGGAGATGTGGGTTCTATTCCTGGGTCAGGAAGATCTGGAGAAGGAAATGGCAATCCACTCCAGTATTGTTGCCTGGAGAATCCCATGGACAGAGGAGCCTGGTGAGCTATAGTCCGTGGGGTCACAAAAGAGTGGATACAGTTGAGCAACTAAAGGACAACAACACCTTCCTATGAAAGGAAGATTGTTAAGTGTTAGTCACTTAGTTGCCCGACTCTTTGCAACCCCATGGACTGTAGCCCTCCAGTCTCCTCTGTCCATGGGATTCTCCAGGAAAGAATATTGGAGTGGGTTGCCATTTCCTTTTCCAGATTTTCCTAACCCAGGGATTGTACCCTGGTCTCCTGCATTGCAGGCAGATTCTTCACCATCTGAGATAATTCTAATGTGGTTCAGTTATTGTTTTTAAAAATAGATAATGTAAAATTTAGCTATAGTCTTATAATTATTTCATTAAATAAACTTTTATAATAATGAATGTGAGTGGCAATCAATGCAGTTTATGAAGAAAATGTTATGATTCATTTTATTAGATTATGATTAGTAGAGTCTGCTTTATAGTTGATACATCATGAATAAAGTAATGATTATAATAGTGATTTCTTTTTAGATTTTTGTCTTTAATTAGTTCAATAAATTGAACATTCTCTAGCTTACAAGATGAATACTAGTATAAGAAGTAAGCTGCAAAGTCAAAGAGTAAAGGGAAGCAAGAGCACGTTTTTCTTCCTTATAATCTCATTATTTTTGAAAAAGAAACAGGAAAAGAGAGTTGAGGCTGCTAAAGTGAGCTGAAAATTGAATGAAAGCAGTGATACTTTTAGAGAAGGAAGAAGACATATTACTCAGAGAAACTGGAATAGCAGTGTCTTTTTTTATGACTTGAAGAAATAATAAAATTGTCTGTAGAGTGGCTGTAATGAAGTTGGTAAAATGAAATAAATATATATACGTGTGTGTGTGTATATATATATATTTACATGAAAAGGAAACATAAGTATAGATGTGCTACTGAAATACTTTTGACAATAGCATTGTTCTTATTTTAAATGGAATAGACGACTGGAATGGTTACATTTGTTGACGAAACACACACACACACAACTTGACAGTTGTGAGTTAAGTTTTATTTGGGGCAAAATGAGGACCGCAGCCCAGGAGACAGCACCTCAGATACCTCTGAGAGACTGCTCTGAAGAGGCAGTGGGGGAAGGTCAATACATAAGATTTCAGTGAGGGAGGAGTTCAGTGCAATCAAATGCTTACTTTACAAAAGGTTCTCTGTTAGTCACAAGGAACTGATGGCACCATGAAGGGATTTAGCGTTTTTCTAGATATGAAGAGATGCAAGGACTGGGATTGCTAGGAGAGTGTGTAATATCCTCGGTTCTGTCTCACTGCAGCAAAAATTTGAAGCGACGGATGGACTAGTGTTATAGCTCAGCTTTATTAGGAAAAACAAAGGATGGTTCATCCTCTGAGGAGTGAGGGCGGGCAGACCCAAAAGACAAGAGAAGAGAGGCCCCCAGCTCCATTTAGGCTCCTGCTTTTCTTTGTTGTTCCTCCTCCCCCTGGGCCTGCCCTGTGTAACCCGGGCTAGCCAGGAGGGCCGTCTGCTTTACCCGAGGTCCTCACTCTGGTCCTTGGACCTTCCTCTGTTCTATTTTTGTGGGCTTTCCCCCTCTTTGTCTTTTAGCCATTTTGGACTCCTTTTCCTATTCTAACTGCCTAACAGGATCATGAAGTTAGTTCCTGAAAACATCTAGCTATCTAAAGACCAGTTCCACGGGATGCCCTGGAGCACAGAGTGCCTCCCTCCACCTGAACCCCTCAGTCAGTGGGGGTGCTGAATGCCAGCTGCCGCACAGGGTTCAGTCTCCACAGAGGCAGGTGGCAGGTGCCCATGCTGCTGCTGTTCAGCTCCTGGTATTGCTCTTGGCACACGCCAGTTTATAGCTGACACAATTTAAATGTCGCAAATATTGAATATACCTCAAGGTGGTAGTGTTTTAGTTCAGGGTCCTTTGGAGAAGACCCTCAGATCTAGCAACTCTGAAGTGAATTTTTTTGTAAAAGGGGCCTCTGGTTATGGGGAACAGAGAAAACAGGATAAAGAGAATAGAAGGCTGAGCAGGAAGTGGATTTTAACTACAGGTTAGCTTCCATCTCAATCCAGGGGGAACTCCAGGGCAAAATTATCCCATTTTTTTGCCCATTGCCCTTGCCTGTCATCATTGGTTTCCTACAATAGTGTCAAGGAAGTTCCTGGAACAAAAGTAGGTTATGAGCAGTTATTAGCACCCCAGGGGGTATGCTGTGTCCTTTCCTGGTGTCTTTATGGGTATGTGGTCAGCTAAGAAAGAAAACTACTGATTTCAAATGTAAAACAGCCATCAGTGGAAGGCATTCAGGAACATGATTAATTTTTAAATGATGCAAATGGTTGAAATTTGCAGTCTTGCTAGAACCCATAGAGCATATTTGTCCTCCGGATTCCTTTCTTATCTTAGAAGTAACCTTCTTCTTCTTTCTCCCTTACCTGGAGGTGGTGGTGGGGGCAGGGGCAGGGGAAATGTTCTCCAGGCCTTGCTTCCAAAAAACCTTATACATCTCTCCCCTGGGTTGGAGCAGTAAATCTGCAATATTGTTTTACACACCATCTTCCCCTACCCAACAGAGGGATAGTTAGTCCCGTTCTCTCTGCCTCCTTGGTGACAGAAATGGTGGCGACTACAAAGGAACTCCAAGGGTATTTTCCAAAGCGCTTGTGTATGAGTGGAATTGCCCATTCAATACTCTGTCATCCTTGGGACCCAGAAACTTCCTGGGTTTACTTGGTAGAGCTCTAGTTTAAAACAAAGCAAATTATCTGACATTGTCAAACTGTTCAAATTAGTAAAATATGGTAAAGAGAGCCAGAGAAACTGATGAATTTTCAAAAGTTACCAAGGAATTCAGAAACATCCAGGGCCAGTATCTATTTGCCACAAGGGCANTGCTACTGAAATACTTTTGACAATAGCATTGTTCTTATTTTAAATGGAATAGACGACTGGAATGGTTACATTTGTTGACGAAACACACACACACACAACTTGACAGTTGTGAGTTAAGTTTTATTTGGGGCAAAATGAGGACCGCAGCCCAGGAGACAGCACCTCAGATACCTCTGAGAGACTGCTCTGAAGAGGCAGTGGGGGAAGGTCAATACATAAGATTTCAGTGAGGGAGGAGTTCAGTGCAATCAAATGCTTACTTTACAAAAGGTTCTCTGTTAGTCACAAGGAACTGATGGCACCATGAAGGGATTTAGCGTTTTTCTAGATATGAAGAGATGCAAGGACTGGGATTGCTAGGAGAGTGTGTAATATCCTCGGTTCTGTCTCACTGCAGCAAAAATTTGAAGCGACGGATGGACTAGTGTTATAGCTCAGCTTTATTAGGAAAAACAAAGGATGGTTCATCCTCTGAGGAGTGAGGGCGGGCAGACCCAAAAGACAAGAGAAGAGAGGCCCCCAGCTCCATTTAGGCTCCTGCTTTTCTTTGTTGTTCCTCCTCCCCCTGGGCCTGCCCTGTGTAACCCGGGCTAGCCAGGAGGGCCGTCTGCTTTACCCGAGGTCCTCACTCTGGTCCTTGGACCTTCCTCTGTTCTATTTTTGTGGGCTTTCCCCCTCTTTGTCTTTTAGCCATTTTGGACTCCTTTTCCTATTCTAACTGCCTAACAGGATCATGAAGTTAGTTCCTGAAAACATCTAGCTATCTAAAGACCAGTTCCATGGGATGCCCTGGAGCACAGAGTGCCTCCCTCCACCTGAACCCCTCAGTCAGTGGGGGTGCTGAATGCCAGCTGCCGCACAGGGTTCAGTCTCCACAGAGGCAGGTGGCAGGTGCCCATGCTGCTGCTGTTCAGCTCCTGGTAATGCTCTTGGCACACGCCAGTTTATAGCTGACACAATTTAAATGTCGCAAATATTGAATATACCTCAAGGTGGTAGTGTTTTAGTTCAGGGTCCTTTGGAGAAGACCCTCAGATCTAGCAACTCTGAAGTGAATTTTTTTGTAAAAGGGGCCTCTGGTTATGGGGAACAGAGAAAACAGGATAAAGAGAATAGAAGGCTGAGCAGGAAGTGGATTTTAACTACAGGTTAGCTTCCATCTCAATCCAGGGGGAACTCCAAGGCAAAATTATCCCATTTTTTTGCCCATTGCCCTTGCCTGTCATCATTGGTTTCCTACAATAGTGTCAAGGAAGTTCCTGGAACAAAAGTAGGTTATGAGCAGTTATTAGCACCCCAGGGGGTATGCTGTGTCCTTTCCTGGTGTCTTTATGGGTATGTGGTCAGCTAAGAAAGAAAACTACTGATTTCAAATGTAAAACAGCCATCAGTGGAAGGCATTCAGGAACATGATTAATTTTTAAATGATGCAAATGGTTGAAATTTGCAGTCTTGCTAGAACCCATAGAGCATATTTGTCCTCCGGATTCCTTTCTTGTCTTAGAAGTAACCTTCTTCTTCTTTCTCCCTTACCTGGAGGTGGTGGTGGGGGCAGGGGCAGGGGAAATGTTCTCCAGGCCTTGCTTCCAAAAAACCTTATACATCTCTCCCCTGGGTTGGAGCAGTAAATCTGCAATATTGTTTTACACACCATCTTCCCCTACCCAACAGAGGGATAGTTAGTCCCGTTCTCTCTGCCTCCTTGGTGACAGAAATGGTGGCGACTACAAAGGAACTCCAAGGGTATTTTCCAAAGCGCTTGTGTATGAGTGGAATTGCCCATTCAATACTCTGTCATCCTTGGGACCCAGAAACTTCCTGGGTTTACTTGGTAGAGCTCTAGTTTAAAACAAAGCAAATTATCTGACATTGTCAAACTGTTCAAATTAGTAAAATATGGTAAAGAGAGCCAGAGAAACTGATGAATTTTCAAAAGTTACCAAGGAATTCAGAAACATCCAGGGCCAGTATCTATTTGCCACAAGGGCAAGAAGAGATTTACTTAGCATGTAAGATGACTGTGCTGGCCTTTGCTCTGTCTCATCCTTAGAACAGCCTCATTCTTACAGAAGCTTACCTGAAGATGAGCATTAGTCACTGGAGTTTGTTGATGTGTCTGGACTGGAAGCCAGGCTGGGTGTATGCCTGGCAGGTCAAAGCAGGGGTGCCATGGCTCCATCTAAAACTGTCAGCCTTTCATATTCTTAGTTTTCTGGGAAATTTCTACTATGTTTAATTAATTAATTAGTTTACGTGTCTCTGATTTTATGGCAGTCAAATAATATAACAGCTGAGAAAATTATTTGAAAGATTAAATTATCTATGGAAGTACATGTATGTGCATGCTAAGTTACTTCCGTCCTGTCCAATTCTGTGCATCCTTACAGACTGTACCCCACTAGGCTCTTCTGTATGTAGGATTCTCCAGGCAGGAATACTGGAGTGGGTTGCCATGCCCTCTTCCAGGGGAAGCTTCCCGACCCAGGGATCAAACCCGTGTCTCTTAAACACCTCCTGCATAGGCAGGCAGGTTTTTTTTTGTTTGTTTTTTTGTTTTTTTTTTGTTTTTTTTTTTTACCACTGGTGCCACCTGGGAAACCCCAATAAAACACATACTATTGATTAAAAAATATAGTCACAACCTGAAAGTAAAGAGTTATTTTATTCGATGGGAAAGTTTGGGACTCCAAGCCTGGGAGAGAGAATTTCAGTAGCTCTGAAAAAAAAAAAAATGCTCCAAGGAGGCAGGAGGGGGAGTCAGGCCACAAACAAGTCTACAACTAAGGGAGCAGGCAGACTGAACATCCAAGATCAGGAATCAAGTTCAGGAACTTAGCACTCTCTGTATGGGAAGATCCAAGGCCCTGGGCTGACTGAATTCCTGCCTCTTATGTGCACCTCAGCTGTCTAGAGCCAATCTTGTTTCCTTGTTCATCTTGTTTCTTGCATTCCCCCAACCCCTCAACAGTCACCATTGAGGGGGAGTTGGTGGCATCCTCTGGATTGCAGTTTTGAGAACTCTCTATCACATTTAGAGGCCAGAAATCGGTGATGGCTGTGACATGTCTTGTTTATTAATATGACAGGAGATATTTTCATTTCACAGTCCCTCTCCTTGGTCATAAATTCCACTACATTTGTAAGACATTTCATGACTTTTTTTTTTTTTATCCCAGGAAACTTGAGGGTTCATCCCAGATCAAGTGAATGTCCTCATTGAAATGTCACTCTAAGTGTTAATTTCTGGATTAGGCCCATTGAGAAATAATAAAAGATTCTCAGATTCCTCTATCTTCTAACCTAATAGGATCCAGGAGATATTTCCCTTGTTACCTCTTCTCATAACTAGAATCACACTACTACCATTATTCTAAGTTATAAATCTGATCTATTTCTTGGTTATGCATTATATAATACAAAAGAAACAATCTTATAAAAGAAACAGATTATAAATAATGCAGCTAATAAGGTGATTAAAGTTACACATAGGGATTTATGCCATGAGCTTTCAGAATCAAATCATGTTTTAAAACATCACCCATTACAGGATCCATCTGGTATGTAAATAAAACCTTCAGTTCGAATTATAGTACAGGTGCCCTCTTGAGATGCTGTAAGGATATCAAGGACCATACGATTTTGTAAGACAGCTTTTCTTATCATAGAGATCTCAGAATTTAGTAGGCTAATAGCCTAGTTGCTATCATTTAATGCCTACTGAGTGAGTTTTGTTAAGGCTTCAATGTGAGAAATAACATTTTCCAATCCTACTGAAGGTACAAAAATAGTTAAGTGATCATACCAGTGAAACATAGGTCTCTTGGCCCACTGAGCTGGTATTGATGGTAAATTTGCTGCAGTCACATCTAAATTTGTATNGCCCTCTTTCAGGGGAAGCTTTCTGACCCAGGGATCAAACCCGTGTCTCTTAAACATCTCCTGCATAGGCAGGCAGGTTGGTTTTTTTTTTTTTTTTTTTTACCACTGGTGCCACCTGGGAAACCCCAATAAAACACATACTATTGATTAAAAAATATAGTCACAACCTGAAAGTAAAGAGTTATTTTATTCGATGGGAAAGTTTGGGACTCCAAGCCTGGGAGAGAGAATTTCAGTAGCTCTGAAAAAAAAAAAAATGCTCCAAGGAGGCAGGAGGGGGAGTCAGGCCACAAACAAGTCTACAACTAAGGGAGCAGGCAGACTGAACATCCAAGATCAGGAATCAAGTTCAGGAACTTAGCACTCTCTGTATGGGAAGATCCAAGGCCCTGGGCTGACTGAATTCCTGCCTCTTATGTGCACCTCAGCTGTCTAGAGCCAATCTTGTTTCCTTGTTCATCTTGTTTCTTGCATTCCCCCAACCCCTCAACAGTCACCATTGAGGGGGAGTTGGTGGCATCCTCTGGATTGCAGTTTTGAGAACTCTCTATCACATTTAGAGGCCAGAAATCGGTGATGGCTGTGACATGTCTTGTTTATTAATATGACAGGAGATATTTTCATTTCACAGTCCCTCTCCTTGGTCATAAATTCCACTACATTTGTAAGACATTTCATGACTTTTTTTTTTTTTATCCCAGGAAACTTGAGGGTTCATCCCAGATCAAGTGAATGTCCTCATTGAAATGTCACTCTAAGTGTTAATTTCTGGATTAGGCCCATTGAGAAATAATAAAAGATTCTCAGATTCCTCTATCTTCTAACCTAATAGGATCCAGGAGATATTTCCCTTGTTACCTCTTCCCATAACTAGAATCACACTATTACCATTATTCTAAGTTATAAATCTGATCTATTTCTTGGTTATGCATTATATAATACAAAAGAAACAATCATAAAAGAAACAGATTATAAATAATGCAGCTAATAAGGTGATTAAAGTTACACATAGGGATTTATGCCATGAGCTTTCAGAATCAAATCATGTTTTAAAACATCACCCATTACAGGATCCATCTGGTATGTAAATAAAACTTTCAGTTCGAATTATAGTACAGGTGCCCTCTTGAGATGCTGTAAGGATATCAAGGACCATACGATTTTGTAAGACAGCTTTTCTTATCATAGAGATCTCAGAATTTAGTAGGCTAATAGCCTAGTTGCTATCATTTAATGCCTACTGAGTGAGTTTTGTTAAGGCTTCAATGTGAGAAATAACATTTTCCAATCCTACTGAA
Organism: Raphicerus campestris; assembly: GCA_006410735.1. Taxonomy (NCBI): domain Eukaryota; kingdom Metazoa; phylum Chordata; class Mammalia; order Artiodactyla; family Bovidae; genus Raphicerus; species Raphicerus campestris. The sequence goes on from SJYW01008570.1 coordinate 903,375, forward strand.
GGTACAAAAATAGTTAAGTGATCATACCAGTGAAACATAGGTCTCTTGGCCCACTGAGCTGGTATTGATGGTAAATTTGCTGCAGTCACATCTAAATTTGTATGTGGTCTTGAGCCAAAGGTAATCCTGAAGCATGCCCTCCTAGCCAGCCACCAGGGTCATAGATTGGACCCACAAAGCCTTTGAGTCCTGTTAGGTGCTGTTCAGTATATTTCTGGTCTTCTGATCCAATTGGTTTCATATCAGTCACTGGCTTTAAGAAAAATGATACTTTGGTAGGTTTCATAAGACACCCAGCCGGATTTTCTAGTGTTATTAGGTTGATTATCTTTGGTATGATTTAATTGTTCCCAACATAGGGGGGCCTTTAGGCTTAGACAACTATATCCTGGTATTAGTCAAATAAATCCATCCCATACTGTTTACTTTTTTTTTTTTTATACATGGAATTTAGTCAGTTGCTCTTATTGAGCCCTAGCAACCTTAAGGGAAAATTCATATTTATGGCCAGGGTCAGAATAAGTATGTTTGATTGGCCAAGTTAATGGGTCCCATCTAGTGATATCAGTAGTAGCTCAGACAGCACTATAATTCCTTTCTTCCAAGATAAACTTTTTAGATCCATCCAATCAGATTCTTGGAGGGGAGAAACCCATCAAGGTAAACCAGAAGCATTGAGTGTAGGTAACTAACCATAAATAAACCCAACAATTGGACTGATTTCTAAAATTTAAATAATATCATGCCAGTGATAGAAAAAAAAAGTTCACTTGTAAGAGTCCAAGAGACCAAGAATAAAGCTTATGAATAATCATATGGGTCAGGTCTGGCTCCCTGGGCCAGCTGTCTTCTTCTGATCTGTCTTCTTTTCTTCCTGCTGTTGGTGTTTCTGTATTATCAGTGTCGCTTTAAGGTGAGTGTGAGGTGAGCAGTTCTCTCCAGAGACGGGTCTGGTGCAGGATCCCCTTTTTAGTTGGGAAATATGAATCTAAGAGTAAATTCCCTTCAGTTTTGCTGTGCATGAGCTAGTCAAAAAAACCTGATAAGGTCTGCTCCATTTAGCTTGCAGGGGGTGGAGTCCTTTAAATGATGTCTGTTTTAATATACATAATCTCCTGGTTGTAAGTCAGGGGATGTCTGATCTTCATCTGAGGATAAATTACTATAATAAATTTCAGAAACAAGTTTAGAATGACTTGTCAATAATTTGATTAAACTCTTGCAATAATATAGTATATCTCCCTTAAGTAATATAAGATCATACAGTCTTTTATGCAGTCTCATTGGTTGCCTTGTAATAATTTCAAAGGGAAACAAATTATATTTATCAAAGGAGTGGATCTATGTTGAAGAGAACTGATGGAATGGCCTTGGGCCAAGGGAAGGAATGCTGCTACTGCTGCTAAGTGGCTTCAATCGTGTCTGACTCTGTGCGACCCCATAGACGGCAGCCTACCAGACTCCCCCGTCCCTGGGATTCTCCAGGCAAGAACACTGGAGTGGGTTATCATTTCCTTCTCTAAGGGAAGGAATAAGCACATGTAATTTTAGCCAACTGAGTTTTAATTGTTCTATTTGTCCTTTCCATTACCCCAGAAACCTGGGAATTGTAGTCACAATGGAAATATTACATCAACTGCCAGATTTTGCAAATTTCTTTAACAACTTGATCAGCAAAATAGGTCCCTCTGTCACTATGTACTTCAGAAGGAATTCCCCAGATGGGAATCACCCTTTCTAAAGCCGATTCCCTACCAATTTTGCCTTGGCCCTTCTGCATGTTTAAAGATTTGAGTGCAATGCAATTAGGAAACTTGGATATTCTGCAACATATAACATTTTAGTATAATCACTAGAATTACAACTCACAAAATTTTATCAGCATATGTCAAATGTTAAAGAGTCCATATAAATTTTGAAATATCTGTATCAATAATTTATCTATATATTACAACCTATAATTTACATTCAATCACTTGACAACGTTTTTGAATTAAAAATACCAAATAAACTTAACATTCATCCCTGAGATTTCTCAGAGATGTTTCTTTGAAGCATCCATCCAAGAGTCAGCTGGAGGCTAAAAAACACAGTTAGAGTTTGACATTTTTGAAGTTTGTTAGAAATATCAAGAAGATTAAAAAAAAAAATCAGAGGTCACTGAAACAATACCTATCCATTTAACCAAGATCGCAAAGAAAATATATATCATTTAAGGGCACAGAAATTCACAGAATCTGTTATAAAAAGGAACACTTAAACAGAAATAAAATCCCTAGTCTTATATTAGCTTAGTTAAATTCAATCTAAATTTAATTAAGCCTGACTATGCATAAAATTTTTTCCTCGGATTTCCTCTTCATAATCTCTAATGACATTTTGTATCCAGCCTTTCTTTCATTTTACATCTAAATGAAATTAACCAGCTGTTTTTTTAACTAAAATAAAATTTCATTTCTCATAACTTCTTTACTTAAAACATACATTTTATTTCCTATTGCATTCTGAAAAGTTATTGTATTATTTTAATAGCTTTAATTACATGTTTAAACTAGAATCCTCCACCATAAAAACTTAATTTTAGTGAAATTAACAAGTAAGTAATTAGATACTGTCTTTACATTGGCATTTTATAGATTGGTGACCTTAAACATCAGTGATAATTTTTTAACCTTTTGTTTTCTGAGAAAATCTTAGGTGATGCCAATATTTTCATTAATATTTTAAATACTCAATTTTTAAAAATAATTGATGTGTCAGTATTTGTTAAATAAATAAACTTTCATCACTTAGCTTAAATTGGCACAGCTTTAGAATCTTAAGTTATCAAACATCTGAAAAGATCATTTTAGACATTTCTAAAATATGATTACTTAAAAGTCTTAATCCCAAAGCTTTTATCTCATTTACATTTGCCTTGAAGTTTCATGTTCAGTTATTTTCTTGCATGAGATTAGTAAGTTCTTTTTTATTAAACTTAGGTACAATAAACTATTATACTTAATTTTGATGCCTCTGAATGACACCTATATTAATTTATATCAACAAACTTAAACATTGATATCAGGTACAACATTAAATATTTTCCAGTTCATGTGAACCTGAAAGTCATCTTGGCCAATTTTCTTTAAATATAACCACTTTTTATTAAAATTAAATAGAGCTCTTTATGGCAGAAAGTGAAGAAGAACTAAAGAGCCTCTTGATGAAAGTGAAAGAGGAGAGTGAAAAAGTTGGCTTAAAGCTCAACATTCAGAAAACTAAGATCATGGAATCTGGTCCCTTCAGTTCATGGCAAATACATGGTGAAACAGTGGAAACAGTGGCTGACTTTATTTTTTTGAGCTCCAAAATCACTGCAGATGGTGATTGCAGTCATTAAATTAATGGACGCTTACTCCTTGGAAGGAAAGTTTTGACCAACCTAGAAAGCATATTAAATAGCAGACATTACTTTGTTAACAAAGGTCCATCTAGTCAAGGCTATGGTTTTTCCAGTGGTTATGAATGGATGTGAGAGTTGGACTATAAAGAAAGCTGAGAACCGAAGAATTGATGCTTTTGAACTGTGGTGTTGGAGAAGACTCTTGAGAGTCCCTTGGACAGCAAGGAGATCCAACCAGTCCATCCTGAAGGAAATCAGTCCTGGGCGTTCATTGGAAGGACTGATGTTGAAGCTGAAAACTCCAGTACTTTGGCCACTTGATGCAAAGAGCTGACTCATTTGAAAAGACCCTGATGCTGGGAAAGACTGAGAGCAGGAGAAGGGGATGACNGTCAGAATAAGTATGTTTGATTGGCCAAGTTAATGGGTCCCATCTAGTGATATCAGTAGTAGCTCAGACAGCACTATAATTCCTTTCTTCCAAGATAAACTTTTTAGATCCATCCAATCAGATTCTTGGAGGGGAGAAACCCATCAAGGTAAACCAGAAGCATTGAGTGTAGGTAACTAACCATAAATAAACCCAACAATTGGACTGATTTCTAAAATTTAAATAATATCATGCCAGTGATAGAAAAAAAAAGTTCACTTGTAAGAGTCCAAGAGACCAAGAATAAAGCTTATGAATAATCATATGGGTCAGGTCTGGCTCCCTGGGCCAGCTGTCTTCTTCTGATCTGTCTTCTTTTCTTCCTGCTGTTGGTGTTTCTGTATTATCAGTGTCGCTTTAAGGTGAGTGTGAGGTGAGCAGTTCTCTCCAGAGACGGGTCTGGTGCAGGATCCCCTTTTTAGTTGGGAAATATGAATCTAAGAGTAAATTCCCTTCAGTTTTGCTGTGCATGAGCTAGTCAAAAAAACCTGATAAGGTCTGCTCCATTTAGCTTGCAGGGGGTGGAGTCCTTTAAATGATGTCTTTTTTAATATACATAATCTCCTGGTTGTAAGTCAGGGGATGTCTGATCTTCATCTGAGGATAAATTACTATAATAAATTTCAGAAACAAGTTTAGAATGACTTGTCAATAATTTGATTAAACTCTTGCAATAATACAGTATATCTCCCTTAAGTAATATAAGATCATACAGTCTTTTATGCAGTCTCATTGGTTGCCTTGTAATAATTTCAAAGGGAAACAAATTATATTTATCAAAGGAGTGGATCTATGTTGAAGAGAACTGATGGAATGGCCTTGGGCCAAGGGAGGGAATGTGCTACTGCTGCTAAGTGGCTTCAATCGTGTCTGACTCTGTGCGACCCCATAGACGGCAGCCTACCAGACTCCCCCGTCCCTGGGATTCTCCAGGCAAGAACACTGGAGTAGGTTATCATTTCCTTCCTAAGGGAAGGAATAAGCACATGTAATTTTAGCCAACTGAGTTTTAATTGTTCTATTTGTCCTTTCCATTACCCCAGAAACCTGGGAATTGTAGTCACAATGGAAATATTACATCAACTGCCAGATTTTGCAAATTTCTTTAACAACTTGATCANTCATTTCCTTCTCTAAGGGAAGGAATAAGCACATGTAATTTTAGCCAACTGAGTTTTAATTGTTCTATTTGTCCTTTCCATTACCCCAGAAACCTGGGAATTGTAGTCACAATGGAAATATTACATCAACTGCCAGATTTTGCAAATTTCTTTAACAACTTGATCAGCAAAATAGGTCCCTCTGTCACTATGTACTTCAGAAGNAGGTTATCATTTCCTTCCTAAGGGAAGGAATAAGCACATGTAATTTTAGCCAACTGAGTTTTAATTGTTCTATTTGTCCTTTCCATTAACCCAGAAACCTGGGAATTGTAGTCACAATGGAAATATTACATCAACTGCCAAATTTTGCAAATTTCTTTAACAACTTGATCAGCAAAATAGGTCCCTCTGTCACTATGTACTTCAGAAGGAATTCCCCAGATGGGAATCACCCTTTCTAAAGCCGATTCCCTACCAATTTTGCCTTGGCCCTTCTGCATGTTTAAAGATTTGAGTGCAATGCAATTAGGAAACTTGGATATTCTGCAACATATAACATTTTAGTATAATCACTAGAATTACAACTCACAAAATTTTATCAGCATATGTCAAATGTTAAAGAGTCCATATAAATTTTGAAATATCTGTATCAATAATTTATCTATATATTACAACCTATAATTTACATTCAATCACTTGACAACGTTTTTGAATTAAAAATACCAAATAAACTTAACATTCATCCCTGAGNAACTCCTTATTGCCACATTCAGACTTAAATTGAAAAAAGTAGGCAAAACCACTATGCCATTCAGGTATGACCTATATCAAATCTCTGACAATTATACAGTGGAAGTGACAAAGAGATTAAAAGGATTAGATCTGATAAACAGAATGCCTGAAGAAATAAGGACAGAGGTTCATAACATTGTACAGGAGGCATGATCAAAACCATCCTCAAGAAAATCTCCAAAAGGCAAACTGGTTGCCTGAGAAGGACTTACAAATGGCTTAGAAAAGGAGAGAAGTGAAAGTCAAAGGAAGAAAGGAAAGATATACCTATCTGAATGCAGAGTTCCAAAGAATAGCAATGAGAGATCAGAGAGTCTTCCTAAGTGATTGGTGCAAAGAAACACAAGGAAACAATAGAATGGGAAAAATTAAAGATCTTTTCAAGAAAATTACAGATACCAAGAGAATACTTCATGTAAAGATGGGCACAATAAAGGACAGAAATGGTGTGGACCTAACAGAAGCAGAAGATATTAAGAAGATGTGGCAAGAATACACAGAAGAAATATACATAAATGATCTTAATGACCTGGATAATCATGATGTGTGATCACTCACCTAGAACCAGACATCCTGGGATGTGAAGTCAAGTGGGCCTTAGAAAGCATCACTACAGAATTCCAGCTGAGCTATTTCAAATTATAAAAGATGATGCTGATTAATTGCTTCACTCAGCATGCCAACAAATTTGGAAAATGCAGCAGTGGACACAGGACTGGAAAAGGTCAGTTTTCATTCAAGTCCCAAGGAAAGGCTATACTAAAACTATTCAAACTACCACACAATTGTACTCACCTCACATGCTAGCAAAGTAATGTTCAAAATTCTCCAAGCTATGCTTCAACAGTACCTGAATCAAGAACTTCCACATGTTCAAGCTGAATTCAGAAAAGACTGGATTTTTGTCTTTAGAGGGACCAAAGATCAAGTTACCAACATCCGTTGGATCATAGAAAAGTAAGAGAATTCCAGAAAAATGTCTTCTTCTGCTTCACTGACTATGCTGAAGACTTTATGTGGATCATAACAAACTGTGGAAAATTCTTCAAGAGATGGGAATACCAGGCCATTTTGCCTGCCTCCTGAGAAATCTGTATGCAGATCAAGAAACAACAGTTAGAATGGGACATGGAACAACAGACTGGTTCCTAATTGGAAAAGGAGTACATCAAGGCTGTATGTTGTCACCCTGGTTATTTAACTTATATGCAGAATACATTGTGTGAAACAGTGATCTGGATGAAGCACAAGCTGGAATCAAGATAGCCAGGATAAATATCAATAACCTCAGATATACATATGACATGACCCTTATGGCAGAAAGCNATGTTGTCACCCTGGTTATTTAACTTATATGCAGAATACATTGTGTGAAACAGTGATCTGGATGAAGCACAAGCTGGAATCAAGATAGCCAGGATAAATATCAATAACCTCAGATATACATATGACATGACCCTTATGGCAGAAAGCAAAAAGTAACTAACTAAAGAGCTTCCTGATGAAATTGAAAGAGGAGAGCAAAAAAGCTGGCTTAAAACTCAACATTCAAAAACTAAGATCATAGCATCCAGCCCCATCACTTCGTGGCAAATAAATGTGGAAACAATGGAAACAGTGAAAGACTTTATTTTGGGGGCTCCCAAATCACTGCAAATAGTGACTGCAGCCATGAAATTAAAAGACACTTGCTCCTTGTGGGGAAAAAAAAAAAAAGCTATGACAAGCCTAGACAGCATGTTAAAACATAGTCATTACTTTGCCTGCAAAGGTCCATCTAGTCAGTGCTATAGTTTTTGCAGTAGTCATGTATGGATGTGAGAGCTGGGCCATAAAGAATGCTGAGCACCGAAGATTTGAGGCTTTGGAACTGTGGTGTTGGAGAAGATTCTTGAGAGTCCCTTGGATTGCAAGGAGATCAGACCAGTCAATCCTAAAGGAAATCAATCCTGAATATTCACTGGAAAGACTGATGCTGAAGCTAAAGCTCCAATACTTTGGCCACCTGATGTGAAGAGCTGACTCATTAGAAAAGACCCTGATGCTGGGAAAGATTGAAACAGGAGGAGAAGGGGACAACAGAGGACAAGATGGTTGGATGGCATCACTGACTGAATGGACATGAGTTTGAGTAAGCTCCAGGAGTTTGAGATGGATAAAGAAGACTGGCATGCTATAGTCCATGGGGTTGCAAGGAGTTGAACACTACTGAGGGACTGGAAAACAGCAATAGTGTTTTTGTAAGACCCATTGAGAAGAAGCCCTCAATGAAGCTTCCTAGGTCAGTTTTTCTCATTCCAATAAAAGTTCTTAGGTTAATTTGACCTTTGTTTTAAAGATATCAACAAAACAGTTATTTGCAGTGAGGGCACTCTAGATTTAATAATTTTTTTAGTTTTTTTAATTTTCAAAGGATCCATCTTCTGGCCACCAATAAATTAAAGCTCCATGATGATGAAGATGATTAAGAATGCTAGAAGACCTCTTAGAGGCCAAAGAGCAACAAGCACGCAATAAAGCAACCTAGGAAAATCAGATAGAACATTTACACCTGTGGCTGATTCATGTCAATGTATGGCAAAACCAATACAGTACTGTAAAATAGAATAAAGTATTAAAAAAAAAAGTTAAAAAAAGGAAAAAAAATAAAAAAATAAAATCACAGTCACCACCACCAACAACAAAAAAGTCAAAGAGAAATCTAAGCTTGCCCTTAGAAGGCCTTGCTTAAGATTTTACCAAGCCAGCTTTTAATTTTTAACTGCAGTACACATCGCTTCATGACATGTAGATCGAGAAACAATGGTAACAGTGACAGACTTTATTTTCTTGGGCTCCAACATCACTGCAGATGGTGACTGCAGCCATGAAGTTAAAAAATACTTGCTCCTTGGGAGAAAGGCTATTATAAACCTAGACAGCCTATTTAAAAACAGCATATTAAAAAGCGGAGACGTTACTTTGCCAACAAAGATCCACATAGTCAAAGCTACAGTTTTTCCAGTAGTTATGTATGAATGTGAGATTTGGACCATAAAGAAGGCTGAGCGCTGAAGAATTGATGCTTTGGAACTGTGGTGTTGGAGAAGACTCTTGAGAGCCCTGAACTGCAAGGAGATCAAGCCAGTCAATCCTAAAGGAAATCAGCCCTGAATATTCATTGGAAGGACTGATGCTGAAGCTGAAAGTCCAATACTTTGGCCACCTGATGCAAAGAGTCAACTCATTAGAAACAACCCTGATCCTGGGAAAGATTGAAGGCAGGAGGAGAAGGGGACAATAGAGGATGAGATGGATGAATGGCATCACCAAGTCTAAGGACATGAATTTGAGCAAGTTCCAGGAGATGTGAAGGACAGGGAAGCCTGGCATGCTGTAGTCCATGGGGTCACAAAAAATTGGACCTGACTGAGTGACTGAATAACAACAATAATGCATCAAAGAGCCCCTCAATATTTAGGGCAAGATTTAATTTTTCCAGTTAGCTATGTACTTACAAGTATGAGCTCCATTCCTTGTTTCCTTCTATGATGGAGCCACCTCAGGATCTTTCAACCAAGCCCCAGGTATTTTTCGTTAAAAGTGAGCCTGCCCCCATCCATTCCTTTCCATGGGTGCAAATTCTCTAGGTATCTTACACCTGAGCCCCACTGACTATCTAGACTCTAGATGTGTATTTCCCGGTGTCTTCCCACCACCCCCCTCCCCAACACCTTACTGAGAAGGGGCAGATACCTGCTATACCCCACCAACTAAAAATTCAGGATCTCAACAAATATGGGAGATCCAAGGACCAGGAGATACTTAATAAAAGCCGTCCTGAACTCCCAAGAAAGCGGATGGGTACAAGGGGCCTCTGCTGGTACCATGGCTCCAGTTTCTTGTAGAGTTCAGACAGAGGAGTGAAATATGCTTTGGGTCCTTCCTTTTGGTCGCCAAAGCTGTCAACTAAAAAATATAGTCACAACCTGAAAGCAGAGAGTTATTTTATTTGTTGAGAATGTTTAGGACTCTGAGCCCAGGAGACAGCATCTCAGTAGCTCTAAGAATACTGCTCTAAGGAGGCTGGTGGGGAAGTCAGGCTATATACAAGTTTGCAACAAAGGGAACAGACAGTCTGAACATCACATGAACTCTCATTCACATTTGGAGGCCAGAAATTGGTGATGGCTGTAACATTTCTGGTTTATTAATATGGTAAGAGATATTTTCATTTCACAATACCAATGTAAATATTATTTTTTGCCATTTTTGAGTGTATAGTGTTTGTTTATACAGAAATATAAACTAGTTTTAGGAGCTTCATTTTCATAGATTTCCTAGGACTTTCGTCCTAGTCGATCCTGTAAACTACAAATAAAGACAATTTTATTTTCTTTCTTTTCCACCTGAATGCAGTTCATTTATTTTTCTTTCTTGGAGGAACTGGCTAGTACCAACATTATCAGGTTGAATAAGATTAGTGAGACATTCCTTATCTTAGAGGGAAAGCATTCTGATTTCATCAGTAAGAATGTTATTAATTGTACATTTTTTTCATAGATTCCTTTTTATCAAATTGTAGAAGTGTCCTGTTTTTAGTGTTGGGAGTTTTTACAGAAATGGGTGTGGGATTTTGTAAAAGCTTTTCTATATGTATTGAGGTGATCTTTTTGTTTGTTTAGTTCTTAATATGATTAATTACACTGATTGATTTTCAATATTAAACCAGCCTTACATTCTGAGATAGCCTTAATTTGGTCATGATGTTTTATCCATGTTATATAGTGTTTGATTTGCTATTTTTAAGTGTTGTTTTTTTTTTGTTTTTTTTTTTGCCTGTATGGTCACAAGACATATTGGCCTACAGTCTTTTCTTGCAATGACTTTGTCTGATTTTGCTATCAGAGTAATAATATTATTCTTATAAAATTAATTAGGAAACATTCTATCCTCTGAAACATCTTGGAAGAGTTTGTAAGAGTCAATAATACATATTTCTTAAGCTTTCGAGAAATTTATCAGTGAAGCCACCTGTAGTTAGAATTTTCTTATGAGTTTTTAAAAAAATTATTACTACTTAAGCTTCTTTTCTACCTGCACACCTATTCCAGTTATCTATCTTAATTCAAATGAATAGATTTGATCATTTGTATCTTTCAAATTTAAAGGAATTTTTCAGTTTAATCTAAGTTGTCAAGTTTATTGGCATAAAGTTATTTATAATATTCCATTATCATCTTTAAATCAACAGTGATAATAAATTCCCAACTGCTGATGTTAGTAATTGTGTTTTTCTATTTTACCTGATTATTTGTCTATGGATATGTCAGTATTAATGATCTTCTCAAAAAAAAGTACCTTTGGTTTTACTAATTTTTCTATATTAGGCTTATTTTTCTTATATTCCACTGATTTTGTTCTTGTTATTTTGTTTATTCTGATTACTGTTGGATTAATTTCCTCTTCTTTTCCTAGTTTCTTAAGATTGAAGTTGTGATTTAAGATTTTTTTTTTTCTTTTCTAATGTGGGTGTCCAGTGCTGTAGATTTCACTCTTATAACTACTTTAACTGCATCCCATAAAGTTCATATTTATCTTTTCCTGCAGTTCAAAATACTTTTCTACTTTCTCTTATAATTACTTCTGCTAATTGTGGGTTATTTTTACAGCATCCTATTTAGTTTCCAAATATCTAAGGATTTTCCCAGGATCTCTATGGTCAGAGAGCATACTTTTATGGCTTGAATCCTTTTAAACTTATTAATAATGATTTTATGGCCTAGAATATGCTCCTACTTGGCAAAAACTCCATGTACCCTGGAAAAGAATGTATGTTCTACTATAGTTGGGTGAAGTGTTCTTTAAAGGTCAATTACGTCAAATTAGTTCATAGCAGCATTCAAGTCTTTAATAATTTTAGTGATTTTGTGATCACTTGTTCTAGCTGTTTTTGTGAGAGGTATATTCAAATCTTCTACTATAGCTGTCAGCTTGTCTATTTCTTTTTGTAGTTTTATCAGTTTTTGCTTCACGTGTTTTGAAGTACTGTTATTAGGTACACATGTGTTCAAAATTTACTATGTATTTTAATNTAGCTGTTTTTGTGAGAGGTATATTCAAATCTTCTACTATAGCTGTCAGCTTGTCTATTTCTTTTTGTAGTTTTATCAGTTTTTGCTTCACGTGTTTTGAAGTACTGTTATTAGGTACACATGTGTTCAAAATTTGCTATGTATTTTAATGAATTTTGATCTTATGAAGCAACTCACCTTATCCTTGGTCCTGTTTTAAACTCTTGGCAATATTTTTTGCGTTCTATTAGCACAGCTACTCCAGCTTTCTTTTAATTAGCATTAGTATGGTAACCCTCCATATGGATCAGTACATCTGCTTCTGCATTTAATCTGTCGCACTGTTGCACTATTTTGGATAAAATACTAAAAAAATAAAAAAAGAATTCTGCCTCACATATGGTTGAAAAAGAAATGGATATTTTAATACTTTTTTCAAATAATTATTTATATTCTTCTCTACTATAACAAAAATGGTAATTATATTTTCTAAATTGTTAGCTGCTCTGTGAAATATGAAACCATAACAATAAATGTGTCATACATTAAAAGCTGTTGATCTAGCTTCCTTCTTGAATTAATGTTTTATATATGCATGATTTTATACCACCATGCTTTGGTCATTTGGCAAATAATGATTCATTGAGTTATGAGTTCTTCCACATATTGATACATTTCACTATACAATATCAAAGATATCACAATTGTTTAATGTCATTACATATGTTATCAGAAAAAAATCTTTAAGCAATGGGAAACTGTCAAACTCAAATTTTAAAATATTTTAGACAACTTGAATTGTATCACAGAAAAAGGAAGATCTTAGTATTATTATAAAATTACCAGACCCTCTAAAAGTGTCTCACTGCTCACTACAGGCATTTTCACATTTTGAAAAGAGATGCACTAGAAATACTGGTGACTCTATCCAACATAAAAATTATTGTTGGAATTATGGTGAGAAAGAGCATAGGAAGATAATATTCTATTCAGATATTTGTTATAATATCTGATAATATAATATAAATTAAAATTCCATGTCATCCCTACTGGTAGTTAGGAACTGTGTAGAGATCATGTGGGACTTCCCTCGTGGCTCAGTTAGCAAACAATCTGCCTGCATTGCAGGAGACTGCCTGTAATTCACTAGTCCCGGATTTGATCCCTAGATCAGGAAGATCCCCTAGAGAAGGGAATGGCAACCCATTTTGGTATTCTTGCCTGGGAAATTCCATGTGCAGAGACGCCTGGCAAACTACAGTCCATGGGATCATAAGAGTCAGACACAACTTAGTGACTTAGTGACTAAACCACCATCACCTCTAGAGATCATTGACATTAGATGTGTACCATCTTTGTTTGTTTATTGACTGCCTCCAGTCATGTGATGGGCTTTCCTGGTGGCTCAGAGGTTAAAGCATCTGCCTCCAATGCGGGAGACCTGGGTTCAATCCCTGGGTCGGGAAGATCCCCTGGAGAAGGAAATGGTAAACCACTCCAGTATTCTTGTCTGGAGAATCCCATGGACAGAGATGCCTGGTAGGCTACAGTCCATGGGGTTGCAGATAGTCGGACACAACTGAGCAACTTCACCTTCAGTCATGTGACAGTAACATCTATGTGTATTCATATACAAACTGAAAGATCAGAGTTATGTGAATACATCTTACACTCATTTATTGAAATGACATATGAATGTGCTTAGCATAAGCTCACTGTAAATGTTCACTTTTTGAACAGAGAAGAGGGGTATTCTTAATTGTTTGAAGTCTTTTCAAGACTATTTTTAATGAAAGGCAATTCAGTTCTTTCTAAATTCTTATAATCAAAATGAATGACTAACATATAATCCAAACTAATAATCAACATTGTCAAGATGAGTGGATGGAATTCATTTGTAGTTAGCACTATAATTATGTATAATTTGGAGCTGTTTTTGTTTGAAAAGAGTACACTTTATTAGGTTGGTAAAATATTCCTCATCTGATTTTATTTATACTATTATTCTTGTTTCTTTGGAAATCTTTTGTTTTCCTTAGACAATCTAAATATTCATTCCAGTATTATCTATAAAGAATTCTAAATAATTGAAGCCTAAAATAAAAAGCTTTTCTATTTGAATTTAGATCAACTGGTGCACAATTTTCTGACAGCTTTCTTCACCATCAGTTGCTCTCTTAAAGACAAAGTGTACTTATTAGAACTGAATATTAATGAACAGATTGATGGAACAGTTCAGATACTGCTGTGTGGGGATGGAGCTGGAGTTGGGGTGGAGAGATTATGGATGGGTTCTGGCATTTATTATTCATCCATTTCCTATGCTAGTAGAAGATATGCCCTATGTATAGGCAGGTATAAATACCACTATTTTGCAAATACAGCTCTTGAAATTCAGAATGTCAGCATAATAAGGTATCTAATCACAGTTAGAGCTGAGATTTGAAATGATCTTATTGACCTCAAAGTTTGAAATGAGCAACTTTGACTTTAGTGGTTTGCAATCAGACAAATGACAATGACTAAACATTCTCGCACCTGTCCTGAAAACCCAGTGGAGAGAGGTGAGCAGTGTGTGGACATCACAGAGTAACAAAGTGAGGAGTCAAGATATGGTTGAAATGCAGCCTGGAGCCCAGTGTCCCAAGCCCTGTGTTTTAACCTGAAGTTGCCTAAGCTCAGCACAAGGGAGACCTTGTTTCATTTGATTCCTGGCGGGGGAGGTGTGATGTACTGATTTGCACGGAGAACCCACAGAGCTTGACAGCAGACTTGTTACTCACTGCTAGATATTATAGCACCTTTATGTATATATGACATAAACATCATCCATTTATATAAATATTATGTGCATCATGTTGTAAGTTCTTTATGTACATTTAGGTTCCTAAGATGCATAGTTAAAATCTTTTATTGTATAATAAGTGAAGTCGCTCAGTCGTGTCTGAATTTAGGGACATCCCTGATGTCTCTCCTTTCCTGAGTTCCTCTCACCAACCTTCATGATCAAACCGCATTTAGCAGCAGTCCCAGGTTTATAAGAGCTGCGGTACCCAGCCTGACAGCCCCCTACTTCAGAGTGGCCTCCACACCCTGGGGTTCTGTCTTCCTGTTTTCTTGCACCCCTGCCACATCCTTCATCAAGGATGGCTTTCTGTCCCCCGACACCTGCACCGCCGTCACAGTTGTTCTCAGTTGACAAGAGATGCATGCAGCGTAGGGCAGGCTGGTACAGAGCAGCCTCAGAAGCATGTTTATTTTGTTAGATGCTGACTATCCTCATCTTCTCTGTGTGTCCTATCTCCTCTCTGTCCTCACACCAGGCTTCCATTTTATAGGACACTCCCACGTCACTTCATCTTGTGTTTCAGCTTTTCCCAGTGCTTTTGATACCCATTTATGCTTCTATCATCTTAGACTCAGATTAGTATGGGAAATAGATGGAGAAACAGTGGAAACAGTGTCACACTTTATTTTGGGGGGCTCCAAAATCACTGCAGATGGTGATTGCAGCCATGAAATTAAAANACAGTGTCAGACTTTATTTTGGGGGGCTCCAAAATCACTGTAGATGGTGATTGCAGCCATGAAATTAAAAGACGCTTACTCCTTGGAAGAAAAGTAATGACCAACCTAGATAGCATATTCAGAAGCAGAGACATTACTTTGCCGACTAAGGTCCGTCTAGTCAAGGCTATGGTGTTTTCCTGTGGTCATGTATGGATGTGAGAGTTGGACTGTGAAGAAGGCTGAGCACCGAAGAATTGATGCTTTTGAACTGTGGTGTTGGAGAAGACTCTTGAGAGTCCCTTGGACTGCAAGGAGATCAGCCCTGGGATTTCTTTGGAAGGAATGATGCTAAAGCTGAAACTCCATTACTTTGACCACCTCATGAGAAGAGTTGACTCATTGGAAAAGACTCTGATGCTGGGAGGGATTGGCGGCAGGAGGAGAAGGGGACTACAGAGGATGAGATGGCTGTATGGCATCACTGACTTGATGGATGTGAATCTGAGTGAACTCCGGGAGTTGGTGATGGACAGGGAGGCCTGGCATGCAGCGATTCATGGGGTCGCAGAGAGTTGAACACGACTGAGCGACTGAACTGAACTGAACTGATGTTTATGTTAGATGTCTGTTTCTCTCACATTAGATCTCAAGATCCCAAAGGAAAGAGGAAAGATTATTGATTTCATTCCTTATTACTGTGTCCACCACAGGGTAGAAACTATTTTCATGTTGAATTGCATTAAATTGAAACTAACAAGCCTATCCCTAGGGATGTACAATCATAGCCTCATTAGTACTCAGCTAAACCAATTAAGTTAACACCCTTGGTCAGAGAATAGATCAATGACATTTTCTTAAAACATGACCTATGCTCAGAATGGAATTTGGGAGTTGAAAAAATGATAATTATGACTTCAAAACTAAGTATTTCAAAACAAGTATTTATATTATTGATATTTTTGTGTCATCACTCAAGCTAACAATGTTTTACAACCAAAGTATAGTGGATTTACAATGTCTTATTCATTTCTACTGTACAGCAAAATGATCCACTTATATATATATACACACATTTGTATACATTGTTTTCCATTATAATTTATCATATATACTGTACTGAATATAGTTCTCTTTACAGAAGACCTTGCTCATCCATTCTGTGTGTGTATATATATAATATATATATATGTATATGAAGAAGGCAATGGCAACCCACTCCAGTACTCTTGCCTGGAAAATCCCATGGATGGAGGAGTCTGGTAGGTTGCAGTCCATGGGATAGCTAAGAGTTCAGCACTACTGAGCAACTTCCCATTCACTTTTCACTTTCATGCATTGGAGAAGGAAATGGCAACCCACTGCAGTATTCTTGCCTGGAGAATCCCAGGGACAGGGGAGTCTAGTGGGCTGCTGTCTGTGGGGTCACACAGTCGGACACTACTGAAGAGAGTTAGCAGCATATATGTATATGTAATACATGTTGCATAATATACGTTATGCAATTAGGAGGTCCTAGATGGAGTTATGTGTCATCAGATAGAAGGAGAAACTGGGGTACATAAAGGAAAACTTACATATTCAGTGAGAAATGGAAAAAAAAATCTTTTCCTAACACCTTGCATTTGATTTCTAGCACCAAATTCCCTTGACAGGATTAAAACTGCTTTTAGAATTTGAAAAAAAAAAATTGAGGAACATAATACTATTCTATGCCATTTACTGACTGCAGGCACTTTACTTTCTACTGAAGTTTCACTATTACTAGGAAACTGAAGTTTCACTATTACTAGGAAACTGAAGTAGTCTAGAAAAAATATTTACCAGTGACTACTGCCCTTTCCTGTGGTCATGTATGGATGTGAGAGTTGGATTGTGAAGAAGGCTGAGTGCCAAAGAATTGATGCTTTTGAACTGTGGTGTTGGAGAAGACTCTTGAGAGTCCCTTGGCCTGCAAGGAGATCCAACCAGTCCATTCTGAAGGAGATCAGCCCTGGGATTTCTTTGGAAGGAATGATGCTAAAGCTGCAGCTCCAGTACTTTGGACACCTCATGTGAAGAATTGACTCATTGGAAAAGACTCTGATGCTGGGAGGGATTGGGGGCAGGAGGAGAAGGGGACGGCAGAGGATGAGATGGCTGGATGGCATCACTCGATGAACGTGAGTCTGAGTGAACTCCAGGGGTTGGTGATGGACAGGGAGGCCTGGCATACTGCGATTCATGGGGTCGCGAAGAGTCAGACACGACTGAGCAACTGAACAGAACTGAACTGCCTTTTCAAGGAGCACTGACTGTATTTTTAAGAACTACTTAAAGGAATACCACAACCAGTATTTTTCTGTTCACTCTATTTGAAACCTTTTTGTCCCTTGGAAAAAGGGCACACTGCAATGTTTCAGATCCCATTTATCTGGCTAAAGCTGTTTCTAATGAAGAATCCACTGAGTAGAATTCATGGAACATTCTCCCTCTGTCTCTCCCAGTCTTCACAGTATCTGTAACAGCATATTAATTTTTGTCAGAATATCCATTTAAATAGTTTTCTGGAAGAATTGTTCATTGTTATTGAAGCATGCATCAATTTCTTAATTCCAAAATGTAGTAGATAGTTGATTATTTTATTAGCCACGTTATTATGACTGCCAAAAATGAGATTTCAGAGATCGTTTAAATATTAACACTCTTTACAATGATCTTGTTTTACATTTCTTCTTTTTTTTCCCATTGAAGGAGAATTGCTTTAAAATATTGTGTTGGTTTCTGCCATACATCAGTATGAATCAACCACAGGTATACACATGTCCCTTCTGGAGATTCCTTAAAATGACCTTCTTTACTCTAGATTGTTTCTCTGTTTCTTGGCTTCCTCACCTGTAAAGAATGAACGGAAATAGAATATGATAATTCCCATGGCCCATCAAAGCTATAAAGCTCTGTGTCTCTTAGTTATGCCTTTGCCAAAGACTAATATGATTCTACAGAATCTGTGTGGCTCCCTTTGAATTCTGATGTAATTGACACTTGCTGACAATTGCTGGTTTAGACATCTTCTATGTTTCCATATTTATTTTTTAAATTAATTTATTTATTTTAATTGGAAGCTAATTACTTTACATGTTTCAGTATTTATATTCTAGGGTAGCTAGTTAGTTAATGAAAGTAGTGTTAATCTCTCACTGATGTCTCACTCTTTGCAACCCCCTGGACTGTGGCTTGCCAGGCTGCTCTGTCCATAGCATTCTCCAGGAAAGAATACTGGAGTGGGTAGCCACTTCTTTCTCCAGGGGGATCTTCCCAACCCAGGTATCAAACCTGGGTCTCCTTCATTGCAGGCAAATTCTTCACCATCTGAGCCAGCAGGGAAGCCAGCTAGTAATAGAGAGGGTAACTTGTTAAGTGTTTTTGGATTTGACTGTTCTGCCCACTTCACCTGTCATTTGCATTCTTTTCATACCACCCTCCTAAATTTGATCCAGAGCGCTTCCTAATCTTCCTGTCTGTAAAAATTCCTGTAAAAATGTGGAGGAGAGAAGGACAGGAGAAAGGCAACTGGGCAGACATGTGGGAAGATTAGGAACCTGAGGATTCATCAGTTTTTAGCTTACTGATGCCATCTACAGTTTTTTGCATGTGTTTTAAAATTAATTTCTCAGCTCTCTTTATAGAGCAGACTTCTCTTAAGTGTTCAATAAGAACTAGAACCAATGCTTCCCTTTGTGGGAGGCAGAGAAGGTGCCCACCTCGTGGGGGACCCCCTCCTTGACTTTTGAGGGATTTTAGGGACCAAGATGTTGTTCTGCCACTTCTTGCTCTGACGAAGTGGAGCTGCCTCTGAGTGGGCAAGACAGCTCACCATATGGTCCCATCACATAGTCTGGTGTAGGGACATTACATCAAACATTGCTCACAGCAAATCTGGGTAACAGGCAAGAGACAAGGAGCGGGAGGTCCTTGGGCCTGGAGCAAGGACAGCCTCGAGAAGAGGGGCAGGGCACATCCGGGGAGAGCTGGAGTCGGGGCCCTGATGGAGCCAGCAGTGAGGCAGCTCCACACCAGCGTTCCTCTCCTCATAGTCACTTCTCCCACAGGAAGCGGGGAGAGGAAGCTCAGATCACTAGCAGGGGCCACAGGTTGAGAGGTGCAGGACTCATCCCTGTCATCCTTGTACTTATTAATTCATGAGTTTCTTTCTTTTCCAAAATGTGCTGAGCCCTCAGAATTATGACATGCTCCAGAGATACTAGGACAAACCAGAACACTGAGCAGCAAAGGCATTCTTCTTTTGGAGAGGCTCCAGGGAGGTGCGTTCAGAGCTGCACTCAGAGGATAATGAGGAGCGGGTCAAAGCCTGTGAAGTAGTGGGGTAGGACCAGCCCAGGCAGAAGGAGACCCAAGCAAACACCCCAAGGTGGGACAAGCCTCCCACCTCTCTTCCCCAGAGGCGAAAGTAATCATAAGGTGCTAAGTCCATATGGAAAGAAGGTGAAGCAAACACACTGGCCAGCAAAGCCACATCAGCACAGAAGAGATGGTGTACAGGGCAGCCAGGGAACACTCATTTGCGCAGGTGCTGTTCATGGTATGACTCTGAACACCTACATGGCCTGCTGTGGTTTCAGCATCACCTGCCCCAAGATACATTTTCTGCTTTCCCTAGGATCCCTGATCTACCCTTTTCTCAGCTTGGCTTGGTCCTGCAGCCGTGAAATTAAAAGACTCTTTCTCACTGGAAGAAAAGCTATGATAAACCTAGACAGTGTATTAAAAAGCAGAGATGTCACTTTGCCAACAAAGGTCCATCTAGTCAAAGCTATCGTTTTTCCAGTAGTCATATACAGATGTGAGAGTTGGATCATAAAGAAAGCTGAGTGCTGAAAAAATTGATGCTTTTGAATTGTGGTCTGCTAGAGCAGACTCTTGAGAGTCTTCCTAAAGTCAGTCCTAAAGGAAATCAGTCCTGAATATTCATTGGAAGGACTGATGCTGAAGCTGAAGCTCCAATACTTTGCAAAGAGCCAACTCACTGGAAAATTCAACTCAACTCCTGATGCTGGGAAAAATTGAGGGCAGGAGGAGAGATGGGGATGACCAAGGATGAGATGGTAGGATAGCATCACCAATTCAATGGACATGAATTTGAGCAAACTCCAGGAGATAATAGAAGACAGGGAAACCTGGTATGCTACAATCCGTGGGGTTGCAAAGAGTCAGACACAACAAAGTGTGAGTGACTGAACAATAAAAGCCACCTATATGAAATGGGTGAGTGTGAATCTTAAGAATTTCATGTTTCTACTTGGTCAGATGAAAAAATTTTCTTCTTTACTGAACAATGGATCCCCGCGAACTTAGAAAATACTCAGAAGATGCAAATTAAATTTGCTCATGGGAAGATTCACAGGAAATATTCATAGAAAGATTCTTCTCAATGCTGTACACACACACATGTGATATCTCTCAGAGTCTGCAGGTCCCTGTCATTTGAAGCCCTGTTCACACCATTATTGTTGCTTGTATTCAGATCTCTGTCAGGGGCCTTTGTTGTGCTTTTATTAACATATAGTATCTAAAAATCCTATGAAATATTAGATTCTTTTCCTTCCTGAGGCTAGAGAGTTCCATCTACTCTCTAATGTGTTTTTAGTGACACTAAATTGCCTTAAGGCTTGAAGAGACGAGTGTAAAACTTGTCACTATAAGAAGAAAAATGACCCAGAAATGACACATAATGTGTGAAAATCAAAAGGCTAATAAAAGGATTGTGATATTCACAGCAGCCACACATGCATCTCTCAATGATGCCATTGTCTGCAAGGCTGTGAACACCTCTGATGATGCCTTAGGAGGGAGGGGTTGGTTTCCATGGACCATCTTGCAGCCTGAAGTCAGTCTGGATGTATTAGGGCCAGGTCTTGCCATCAGTGGAGCGTATACAGTTGAGCATCAGAGTTCTTTTCCCCAGTGCAGTATGGCCAGTTTATCAAAGAATCAGTAGGCTATCCACAACAGCTTCTTATGAAATAGAGGCCCATGATTGCAGACACAGGCTAGCAAGGTGGCTCCGGAGGTGGGTTTCACTTGCCACCTTTGGAATTTACTCCTGGAGTCTTGCACTGTGGTGGCTGGCTGCACATTTAGTGCAAGATGCAAGGCGGCTGAATTCTTATCTTTGTCTCCTGTTTGTCCTGCGTAGTCATCTACAAGTATCTATCTCAGGGATACTGTAAGTATAACAAGCTCTTCTGGAGGTGGTGAGGGATTTCAAGGTGAATGAAATGTGAGGCTGTCTCTTGGGGAGCCTTCTCCTAGGTGCTGCCTCTCTGTGGGCAGCACAGCTTTTCCCAGCTTCAAGTTATTTCTCCAGTGAAATATTATGTGGAACAATGAAAGAGCAAAGCTTACAGGAGGAGGGGAGGAACAGGAGAGCACCCAGAATCCTGGAGTCTACAGGGGAAAACGTCTGGAGCAAGAAGGAATGGGAAACTTTTTGGAGCAGCAGTCTTCAGGACAAACCCGGCTACAAATTCCCTGACCAAATCACCAACTCTGAAACCAACAGGGCTTTCTATGGTGGGTTTCACTCTAGTACACAGATACTCAGTTAAAGGAAAGTGAGGAGATCAAATCAGTCAATCTTAAAGGAAATCAACCCTGAATATTCATGGGAAGGACTGATGCTGAAGCTGAAGCTCCAAAATTTTGGCTACCTGATTCGAAGAACTGACTCATTGGAAAAGACCCTAATGCTGGGAAAGATTGAGGGCAGGAGGAGAAGGGGGCAATAGAGGATAAGATGGTTAGATGGCATCACTGGCTCAATGGACATGAATGTGAGCAAACTCCGAGAGATAGTGAAGGACAGGGAAGCCTAGAGTGCTGGAGTTCATGGGGTCGCAAGAGTCAGATATGACTTAGCGACTGAACAGCAACAACAACAAATTCATTATGTGAATCTTTTAATACACAACACAATTTTCAATTTCTGGCCACCTTTTCACTAAGGTAAAATCATTTTCCCCCATAATAATTTATATTTATTTACCTCATTGTCCAATAGTTGTTTGATGAAGTATCTCTTGCCCCCATTAGCTCAACAATACACTCTTATGACTGTCAGGGCACCTTGTCCTAAAAGCCAGACCATAACCAGTTGTGAACCAATGCAGGTAAAAAATGTTATTTTCTCTCTTCTTCTCTTCTATTTAAAATACAAAATCATTCTGCTTCAACTATTTAATTTAAAAGTTGCCATTTGGATATTTGTTATCAATCACTATTTATCTTGAGATTACACAACATCAGTTTTCTAAATTATTTGTGATAATTTCCAACTATTAACAATTGTCAAAATTGTTTGACAAAATTAATCTCAGGAGTTCTGAATTCATTTGCCAGTGGGAAGGTACTAATAATTTTTTCTGTTATTTTCTTCTGAGTACTTTCCAGAAAACAAAATTAGTTTTCCTAATGTTATATGTATGCCTTCAAATATAGCAATCATAAAATCTAATCATAAATAAAAGCTTAGTTTATTATGTATTTGAAGTTGAAAGTGTGCATGGATTTTAAATCGGACTAATTTATGTGCTAGATAAAACCAAAACAAAAGGTTGAAATAATAAATTAGAAGTTGGGTCATCATCAGTTTCAAGCTTAGCCTTATTCATCACAATGCAGAATTTAACCATCAGTGGCTATGTTTTTCATTGCACAATCAAGAACAGAGGTTGCTTATTAGTGATTTTTAGTGTTTAAAAGTAGAAAAGCATCACTATTTTATCAGTTGTTATTTTCAATCATTTGTCAAAAGGTTTCAGGCCAGATATTAAGGAATGGATTCTGTACATACTTTGAACAGATTTTCCCAGAACATAGATAGAGATTTCTGGCCTAGATCTTCTGTGGTACCCTATGGTGATTATGAAATGTTGGGAAGAATCCTCACCTCTGGTAGAAGAGCTTCTTTAATTTTTGTCTGACGAAAATCAGAGGAGGGTATGAACTCTGTTAGGTATGAGAAAGTTCTGTGTCAGTAAGTGAGAACAAAGGGACAATCTAATAGTAGGATCTTAAAACACTTTAACAGTTAACTTGTAATAAAATCAGAAGTGGTGCAATTATTGTAATATAGAAACAAAAGTGTACTTGTGATTCTATTAGCACTCTAAAAATAGCTTTATGCTGATTTTTCCTGATACACAGATTCAGATACTTATAAAGGTAAGAGTTACCTGGGGTAACAATTTTGTAGAAAATCTTTTTCTTCTCTGTATTGCTATATATTTTGCTCATTTTGTAGAAACATTGTATTCTTTAAAATGCATATGGAATAATATAGTCAATCATATTTCTATTAATGGACACTCTCATGACTTCCAAAAAGCAACTCTGGCCATATTTTCTCCTACTTTGGAAAATAAATCCAAAATATATGATATATTGTCAGAAGTGAGATATACCAGTCAACAGGATTCACTAAGAATGCCTTAAGTTGATCAGATGTATGAGAAGCATGTATGAAAAAGATAGATACTTTGTTGGGGTGGAGTGCATTCATTAGAACTATGAATGACAGGCTTTGGAACTGAAGTAGACAGATGCTAGGGGGAAACAATAATATCATTTTCCTTCCTTTATGTTTGATCATACCCAAAATATTGTGAGACACTAGCACCCTAGTTTGAGAGGATCAAAAAAATATCGACACACTCTTAAGTTCAAGAGCTCCCTAACCTATTATTAATCAAGCCGCTTGGTTTATTTTGCTCACAGTACTTATGACACTTTCATTTTATTTTATTTTATTTTTATTTTTGTCCTCCTTTAACAGATTGCTATCCCCGTGAGACTTTGTCAATCACAATTTCTGTATCATTGGTACCTGGAGTAGTGTGTGGCACATAGATTCAATAAAAATGTATTGAAAGAATGATGAGAAGTATGAGAACCGAAATTTAGGTAAATAAGGAGGACTGAAGACTGGGACCTAGCATAAAGAACAGATAGATAGAATAGTTGTTTTCAAATCAAATATTTAGATTTTTTTTCCTTTTATTCCGTCTGTTCTCAGAAGTCTAAACAATGACCGAAGGCNGCCCATACTAGACAAAACTAGTAAATGTACATCTGTTTCAAATTGATATTAAAAGTAACATAAAGGGAATATCGACCAGGATATTATTTGATTCTTACCTTATTTACTAATTCAGAAGTTTTCCTTGTACCCACTTTGGGCCAGTTCTCACCTAGACTCAAAACCCTTTCACAGCATGTTGGCCCCTAACTGTGCCCTGCCTTGGTACCAAACACTCAGAGGTGCTTGTCTCAGCCGACAGCTGCTCCAGCCAGGCTAAGGGAGGACAGTTCCTCCACCCCCCTGAGCCGCCAGCTGCTCACTCCCAGAGGCCCCCAGAGGAGGTCATCTGACTTCCTGTCCCTATACATTCTTACTTCTACTTTATCACATTTGAGAAGGGATGTTCCTCCAGGGGGTGTTTGTCTGTTGTGTAGTTCTTGGTCTGGTTCCCATGGACAGCTTCTCCCCTCTCTCCAGCACCCACTTCCCTCCTTCACACCCAGATTTACTCATCTCATCCCCTCCACCCACGACTCCCAGTTGATGACTCAGCTGTTTTGCTTCAATTAGAATTACTTTCTTTTTCATGGACCAATTTTTTAGTTTATTTCCACTTATTACTTGTAACTGTCTGAAATAATGAGCTTTAGCAGCTGGGAATGGTTCTTAAGAAAGCATTTTCTTATAGGCTGTGTATTTTAAATCTATATACTGGAGCAGACTGTGTCTGGGGAACAATAAAAAATATCTTTAAAAACACAGTTTTAAAGAAACTTGTATTTTAGAGCATTTAGAGTAGTAAGACATTAAATAAACCTTAAATCAAAAGTCCTGAAATCTCCTAAATAGAAGAATTTAACATAAACTGTTTAGGGTAAGGTGATAACAATTAGGTGACTTAAAAAAAAATACACCTCAAGAGAAATTTAAAACAAATGGAGGTGAATTTTTCTTTCCTACAGAATTAAGATATAGACAGTATAGGACAAGGATGGGCAGGTCTGTTTCAGAGATGGAAATTTCCCCAAGTCTCACTCTGTCCTCCCTATGGTCAGACCTCCATCCTCATGGTCCATGTTGGCATCCAAACTCCAGGCGACAGGATGGAGTTTAGGAGAGAGTCTGCAAAAATCATCACATGCATTCCTTCTCAGTCCAGCTGGCCAAAATCCAGCTGATATTCTCACCTTGTTGTGAGACTTAGAAACATATATATATGTATATATATATATGTATATATATTCTGGGTGGTTACGTATATAGCAAACAATTATACTTCTATGAAAGAAAAGGAGCATAGCTATTAAGGGAATCTTTGCCATGGGGGTGTATTTCTATAAGAAGGAGAGATGGAGTCAATCACTCAAAATATGACTTTTTTTTCTACCCTGTATCATCTGCAGCTTTTCATGAGTGGAGTGTGTAGATAAATTAAGGAATCGATCATCCTACTCTCGTGTCCCTTGGCATTTTTGTATCAGTGTAGGATTATATTTGTAAGCAATATGGATGAGAGGAGGTGGAGCTGTGTGCATGAGCATATCCTACTTTCTGGTCTAGAAAGGGCTCATCTGGGAGTCCTGTGGTTAAGCAGGGAACATGTCCTCCACACTTAGCTCCCTTTCCCTGCCCTGTCCTCACCTCCTGGCCACACAGCCTTCTCCCAAGAGGTCAGCTTCCTTCTGCAAAGCCGGCAGGAACATCCCTCCCTCCAGGCTGGGTGACAGTCTTCTATTTATCAAGTAGTCGCCATGTACCATGACCTAATCGGGTGCACATACAGATGGATGGCCAAGTGCTTCAGTGCATCTTAGGCTGACCCTGGAGAGGACCACTTCATGGAGCCTCTAGAGCAGGGCTCTCAGCCAGAAATAAAATGCAAGCCACTGATCTAATTTTAGGGAGCTCAAATCTGGTGATCTGTGACGACCTAGAGGGACGGGACAGAGGTTCAAGAGGGAAAGAAAATACATATACCTATGGCTGATTCCTGTTGATGTATGACAGAAACCAGTGCAATATTGTAAAGCAGTTATCCTCCAATTAAAAGTAAATAAGTTGTTTTAAAAAAGTAGTAGCCAGAGTGGAAAAGAAGCAGGTGCAGTTAATTTTAAGAATATTATTTAACCCTAAACACTTCAATTATTTTAATGTATAGTCGAAAAGACTAAGGAGATACCTTTTCTCCCCGCTTTGTTTTATTCATACTCTGTCTTGGACATTCAGTGTGCATTTTATGCTCCCAGCTCAGACCAGTGTTGTTTCCAGTGCTCAGTCATCAGATGTGCTGGTGGCTGCCACGGACAGGGCCACGCTCACCGTTGCTCTCAGCCCAGTCGTGTTTCCTCAGCTCTCAACACCCTTGTGGGTGTGAAAGGCAGAACTAGTTTCTCTGAGTCACAAGCAGTTTCCTGGCTGGTGTCCCTCATTTCTCCTATTAAAACCCATCCATTTTCCAGGTTGGTAATGTTTAAAAACCCTGTGTCTGTCATCCCCTCCTTTAAACAGAGTCTCTACTGGCTTTTAACAACTGATTCCCCAACTAAAGAAGAACTGAGAAACCTTTATTGAAGTGGAGATTTTATGACTATTTTCTAAAGATGGCTTCAGCTGTCTAAAATGTAGGGGGAAATGGATAACATGAAGCGTAATGCTATTTCATGCTACACAAAACAGAATACAAGAGTATTTACTTAGCTATCTGTAGGTTCCAAACACCAAGGGCAATTTTTCAAGTTCATCTTCCCCTCTGTGCTACTGCCGTAATAATTTGTCAGAGGTGAGCAGTACAGTTTGGGTACTCCTGACGCACTCTGAGCTTTTAAAGCAGACCTCATATTGATCATCTCAGCCACATGTTCTAAATTCAACCGTCTATCAGATGCAATAAAATGCCCCTGGTCTGAGCACTGCACACATTATGAGATTTCAGATCAGTCAATTAAGGAAGAGCTGATTCTCAAGGTTCCAATCTTCATGAAGGGTCTCTAACTCTTAAGTAATTATCATGCCTTCTCCATGGGAGGATTATCGGATAGAAGCCTTTGATTAATTGCAGTGAGTCAGGAGGACTCTTTCACATCTGGACACTGGGTCCTAAGCCAATGCTTACATTAGCTAATTAACCCTGAGGATGGGGGATGTTACCTTTTCTTCCTGTTAGCACACAGATGAATGGTTGCCATAGCTCAGTAATTATACAAGTGATTTTGTTTGAAATTATACTTACTTCATTTAGGGATATGAAAACAACCATTATGATTTTTCACAGGGTAAAATATTATGAGCTGTTTGAAACTGTATAAGTTTCTTTAACTAGTGATATATTTTTTTTAAAATAAGCAAACAAAATAGAGAAGAGGATATACTTGTATTTTTTTGAGTAAAATATTTCAGCTGGCATTTATTCCATCAGTGTTTGAGTGGGGTATATAGAGAGAATTTCTTTTAATGCTAATGCACATTAATCTGTGGAATTAATATTTTTAGTTGCTCTCTGAGTTGACAATGCACATAAGAAAAGTGAAGTGGTTTTTGCAGTTGTAACTGTGGTTGCATGGACACCAGTTACAGCCTCAGAGGGTCACAGAATAAAGCTATTATTATCTCAGGACTCCAAGTCAGGTTAGCCCAGCAGTATCCTTAACTTATTAACTTGTCACTTACTGAAAACTTTACAGTGTAATCTTCCCTACTCATATTTTCTCTCCATACAGAAATGACCTTTTAAATAGTATTGAAAAGACCATTTATACCTGAAAGATGACTTCATTCTACCAGACTAAGGGTCCAGAGCCAATCTGAAGACTGTATTTTAATACTGATTATTATGTCAGGTAGCTGTGAGCCCATATATTTAAAGAAACATACACTTTAAAGGAAAAGAAAACAACAACTTCTTTGTCATAGATATTTTAAAAAATCTATGTACTCCGAACTTTTAAAGCAGACCTTATATTGATTATCTCAGCCACATGTTCTAAATTCAACCATCTATCAAATGTAATAAGTGCCTATGGTCTGAGCACTGCACATATTATGAGATTTCAGATCAGTCAGTTAAGGAAGGAGTTGACCTTAGTTGAGAGCTCTTAGGATTTATTCTAAGAATTTTCATATATAACAAACATTGATATATTTAGTACATTTATCACATTGTCCGTTACATTCCTAGCACTGATTTGTCTCATAACTAGAGCTTTGTACCATCTGACCACCTTCTTCCAATCCTCCCATCCACTGTTCCGCACCTCTTAGTAACCACAAATCTCATCTATTTTTTATAAGTTTGTTTATGAAGTGTAATTGCCTAGAACATCATGTTAATTCCTGTTACCCAACATAGTGATTCCATATTTCTATAAAGTACAAAATTATCATGACAATTAGCCTAGTTATCATATATCACCATAAAAAGTTATTAAATTATTATTGGCTATATTCCCTAAGCTATGACTCATTTATTTGATGACTAGAATTTTGTCTCTCTTAATTTCTCACACTTTTAACTTTTACGTTAATTCCAGTGAATTTGGATAAATTTCTGTTTTTGCTTCTAGACTTCTAAGGATATGTACTTTTTACTTGAGTGTCACTTGGAGAAAAACATGTTTTTCTCTATTTCTTATTAAGTTACTGAAGATAACAAAGTCATGTATTTTTATGCCACTGCTCTCAAATTCACCTGACATAAAATGATTTGGAAACCAGTGCTAATTGGGTGCTAATAATGCTCCTGGAACATGCCTGGGCGTTTCTGACAGCCTGCCTACGTTTGCTGTCTTCCTTCTGCCTGGAATGCTTCTTCCCTAGACCTCCAGGTGGCTCTCCGTCCCGCACCCACCATCAGATGTCATCTCATCCAAACTCTTCCATGCCCCCCCTCTTCCAGATGCTCTGTGAACCCTGACTCTGCTTTCCTACAGAAGTCGAGTGTCCTCCTGACATTAGACATTTGTGTGGTTAATCCCCTGATGAAGGCATGGAGCTTAATTTTTTCTCTCGTTGCTGCATCCTCTGTGCTGGGAAACAGCACCCAACTCTCAGTAAGCATTCACCGTGTATTTTCTTTTTACCACCTGTGCTATGGTGTGTGGTGCTCCACTTACATTCTTTCCTCCAATCCTTACAGAAATCAAAGATGAAGTTATGACTATTATAGTAAGTGGATAACCTGAGAGGCTTAAAATGAAATAAGATAACACATCTGATAGCTTCATAAACCAGATCTGGAACTCAAGAGTGATTCAGAAAAGCAAGCTCTTAACCTCTGACATACTTTCTCCATTTTGGCCAAGTCTGGATATGGACATAAAATTGGTTTTCTTTTAAATTCTACAAGAATCACACTATCTGATATAATTCTTAATTTGCTTTTAAAAAGCTTCTGAGTCCAGATATCCTATTAATTTAAGTTTAATCAATTAGAATATTCTTCTCTTCAATTTAATTTCATTAAGTAGTTACTATAGAATGGCAAAGATTCCTGGAACTGATTTAACATAAAAGATAAATTACTATTTCAAGTTGCATAAGATAAATCATTTGAAACAAATACATGTTATACTTAATAAATACTCAATGATTAATTGATAAATAGCACGTATTGGCCTTGGAATGCGAAACGAAGCAGGGCAAAGACTAATAGAGTTTTGCCAAGAAAATGCACTGGTCATAGCAAACACCCTCTTCCAACAACACAAGAGAAGACTCTACACATGGGCATCACCAGATGGTCAACACCAAAATCAAATTGATTATATTCTATGCAGCCAAAGATGGAGAAGCTCTATACAGTCAACAAAAACAAGACCAGGAGCTGACTGTGGCTCAGATCATGAACTCCTTATTACCAAATTCAGACTGAAATTGAAGAAAGTAGGGAAAATGGCTAGACCATTCAGGTATGACCTAAATCAAATCCCTTATGATTATACAGTGGAAGTGAGAAATAGATTTAAGGGCCTACATCTGATAGATAGAGTGCCTGATGAACTATAGAATGAGGTTCGTGACGTTGTACAGGAGACAGGGATCAAGACCATCCCCATGGAAAAGAAATGCAAAAAAGCAAAATGGCTGTCTGGAGAGGCCTTACGAATAGCTGTGAAAAGAAGAGAGGTGAAAAGCAAAGGAGAAAAGAAAAGATATAAGCATCTGAATGCAGAGTTCCAAAGAACAGCAAGAAGAGATAAGAAAG
>SJYW01008570.1:952222-965880 GCA_006410735.1 Raphicerus campestris
ATGGATTCGATCCCTGAGTCAGGAAGATCCCCTGGAGGAGGGAATGGCAACCCACTCCAGTATTCTTGCCTGGAGAATCCCAGGGACAGAGGAGCCTGGGAGTCAGGCTTCTCTGACTGAGGAGACATGACTGAGTGATGAAGCACGCGTGCACGCATGGAGGATGTACGCCCATGAGACGGGCTCTCAGATGACTGCAGGGGGCTGTTCAGGGCAGGTCAGGGAGGAACCAGGATATAGAGCAGTTTTGGGGGAAAAATAGGCAGTCAAACATCAAAAGATTACTGTTAATAGAAGAAAAGCAGACATTTGAATCTAGTGAATTTTAGCTCTTTTCTATGCTTGGGAAGATGCTGAGCCTGGACTCAGTGGGATCCCTGCTTAGATGTGCATCTCAGGCTTCCAGGACCAGTGACCTGCTTTCCTCCACCTTGAGTGCCCCCACAGGGCAGAGACTGGGGGCTTGACGAACACAACGTCCTTCACTTACTGACGTGGCAGGCGACATTCTCTGTCCACACTGTATGTACTAGAATGACCGAAATCTCTATGCAGACAAAAGCAGCTTAGAGTTACTCTTGTTTAAACCCTTCATTCAACCCAAGGAAGCTGAGACCCAGGAAGGTAAGCATTCAGAGCTGTTTACTCCTATTGCAGGATAGAAACATGCATGCTCTTTGCAGAGCCCTGATAGCCTCTTCGTCAGCTTTCTTCCTCCTGGAAGAAGAGTCATTCTTTTCAGCTATCCATTTCTTTTCAGTGTTCCATTATCACTTTGATGAGAACCACAAGGAAATGAAGCGGTAGGTTATTCAGTGTGGTGATAGGATGCTCTTGGCTGTAGATAATAGAAGAGCTGACTAAAAGCCAAATGTTTTTAGGGAAATGTTGTTTCATGCAATGAAAGGGCAGAGCCAGGGAGATTCCAGGTCTAATTTAGAAGCTGAGGGCTCTGGTGTGTGCCTTTCTGCTCTGCTTTGCTCTCTGAGCAGTGATCACATACCCCTCAGGTCACAAGATGCTACCATACCATCATGTTCAATGCTCAAGGAAGAAACGCTGTATTTTTCCTGAGAAATGGCAGGAATTGTCTAGAAACTCCTAGATGCTCCCCTTAAGACCACCTGTGCTAGATGTCCATGCTCAAGATACTGAGCAGCTGGAGGAAAGAATCATCTGGAAGTCAGAGAAAGGGCCGGTGGTCATGTCTACCACACACAGACAAGCAAAAGGTCAAGGGAAGAGTTTTCAGTTATCACCAGATTCCTCTTTTGCTTTTGAAATGTTTCACATCCCAATATCTTCCTGTTCCACTGGATACCAGTGGGCTAACATTAGTTAAAACTCATGAAATTTGTTCATTGGTATTTTGAAGTTGATTTTAAAACCTGGCCAAGCTGCAAAATGACAAATGAAATAATGAATTTATGCAGTTTGGGTTTATGGATTTCTCTCATTATACAAGTTCACTTTTCTCTCTCATGTTTGTGCACACTTACATAGGTTTTTGTAAAGACTTCATATATATTTGTTGACTCTGAACACATAACAATTAACAAGTTAAATTTCAGGAATTTTGTGTTACACTGCTCCAGAAATTTCTTTGCCTTCTTTCGTTTATTTTGGTGAGATGCTCAGAGAACAAGCAAAGCTTCTGCATGGATAGGCTCACACGGATCCTCAAACAAGAGCACCACTTAGACACCTGAAGGCATCTCAATTAAGCAGAATTACCATGCAAATTAAGCAGCAGACATTGCCATTAAGCATAATTAGGCCTAATTTGATTCCTTGGGAGACACTCCAAATAAGGGGGTTTCCCGATTAAGTTTGTGGTGATGAAGGTATATTACATTTTGAGCATAAGAGTAAAGAACAGTTACATCAAGATTTCCAGACAACAGCTCTTGCTAGAATACTAATAGCATTCTAGACAAGAAGGGTTGGTACACCTTGGTTTGTTGTTTGACATGCTTTGTAAATTTTAACAAATAGGGTAGAATAGATATCTAAAATCGATTTCCAAATTGATTAATTAATGAGAGATGAGTTAATAAACTCCTCTTATGTTGAAAGATTAGCCCTCTCATGATGACTTATACTCTTTCCTGGTCTTAGACCTACTTTGACAATTAGATAACCATGTTCCATGTGTCAGTTTATACCAAGTGTTAACATAAAATGGCTCATACAGAGAAGTCATTGTGGGAAGTTCCTTGTGTCTTTTAGTAAAGTATGTTGTAAATATAAGATTATGGAATGCCAAGTTAAATCCACTTATTTATGTATGTTTGTTTATATATATAATTATAATATATATTAGGTTAAGATAAATATTATATATAATGCATATTCAGAGAATTATATGTGTTAATATGTATATTAATATGCATATATTAGGAAAACATGCTATGTAGGCAGAAAGCTTAAAAGAAATAGTTCCTCAAGAAGATTCAGTATAATAGAGAAGTGGGTTTCTAAACACTCAATTGTATTGTTCTTGCTGAACGAGCCCAATAGAAATTCAGTAAAAATTAACACAGTAATATGATATTTATTAATATATTTTATTATAGATACATTCAACTACCCATATTTTCCAAGATAAAACTCTTGAGGATGCCTGTGATCAAATTCTTAAGAAAGTAATCTGTAGTTAGTGAACCACAGATTATGGGAACTTTTAGCAAATGCTCTCCAACATGTATCACTGGGGTTTTCATTGAAAGGATTAAACATGGAAGACAGCTTTCCTTAGAATCCTTTGATATATGGATATTGTGTGTGTGTTTTTCTCTAATACCTTTGGCTGGCAAAATTTCAGTATTTAATTTTAATTTGAGCTCTTCAGAGAGTAGTGTTTTTGTTGGTGTTAAACTCAGGATTGAAGTGATTTAAGGCGTTTGAACTTTGTCTTATGTGGTTCGTCCATCGAACTCTGTGTTATGTGGTTCATCCAGGCTTCTATAACAAAATACCGCAGACTAGGTGTGTGATACGAAAAACAGATGTCTAATGTCTAACAGCTTTGAACCCCAGTGCGTCCTTACGGTGTTAACAGCTCCTGCTTCTGTTGTGAAGAGTATAAAGTCAGTATAAAGCACCTGAACATATTTCCCCAGACACTACACAAGTGCCTCCTTCCTCACCTCCTCTCAGTTCCGCCTCTCTCACCTCCCCCTCCTTTCATTGTCGCTACTGACCACATTCAATGAGATGCCAGTGGGACCTGCATGGCAGCTGTTGGTGCCAGGTGTCAGTGCAGGGCACGAGGGCAGGACATCATGCTGCCCACAGTCACGTGTACAGATCTGAAGGCCACAAGACTGGAAGTGGGAGACCTCAGGTCTTCATTTCAATTATGAGACAGGAGGGACCTACATGGGGCTTCCCAGGTGCTGCTTGTGAAGAAGCTGGCTGCCAGTGCAGGAGATGCAAGAGTCATGGACCTGATCCCTGGTTCGGGAAGATCCCCTAGAGGGGAAAACAGCAACCTACTCCAGTATTCTTGCCTGGAAAATTCCATGGACAGAGGAGCCTGGAGGGCTCCAGTCCATGGGGTTCCAAAGAGCATAGGATGAGCGACTGAGTGTAGGGACTTAATCAGAACAATGAGCAACATCAGATTTGGAGAGAAGAAAATGGATTTGAGATATATTTAAGGAATGGCAGATGATACCACCCTTATGGCAGAAAGTGAAGGGGAATTAAAAAGCCTCTTGATGAAAGTGAAAGAGGAGAGTGAAAAAGTTGGCTTAAAGCTCAACATTCAGAAAACTAAGATCATCGCATCTCGTCCCATCACTTCATGGCAAATAGATGGGGAAACAGTGGAAACAGTGTCAGACTTTGTGTTTTGGGGCTCTAGAATCACTGAAGATGGTGACTACAGCCATGAAATTAAAAGATGCTTACTCTTTGGAAGGAAAGTTATGACCAACTTAGATAGCATATTCAAAAGCAGAGATATTACTTTGCCAACAAAGATCCGTTTACTCAAGGCTATGGTTTTTCCAGTGATCCTGTATGGATGTGAGAGTTGGACTGTGAAGAAAGCTGAGTGCCAAAGAATTGATGCTTTTGAACTGTGGTGTTGGAAAAGATTCTTGAGAGTCCCTTAGACTGCAAAGAGATCCAACCAGTCCATTCTAAAGGAGATCAGTCCTGAGTGTTCATTGGAAGGACTGATGCTGAGGCTGAAACTCCAATACTTTGGCCACTTCATGTGGAAAAGACCATTGGAAAAGACCCTGATGCTGGGAGGGATTGGGGGCAGGAGGAAAAGGGGACGACAGAGGATGTCCATCACTGACTCAATGGACATGAGTTTGAGTGAACTCTGGGAGTTGGAGATAGAGAGGCCTGGCGTGCTGAGATTTATGGGGTCACAAAAAGTTGGACATGACTGAGCAACTGAACTGAACTAGTCACAGCAATTTATACACCAATGAGTAACTCAACAGCTTAAGACAAATAAGAAAATTTGCTTTATGTTCACTGCTTGTAAGAAAATACAACTGTTTATAGCGCCCTTTGGGAGGAAGGAGCGTTCACTTCTTTTATTATTATTCAGTGGATTTTGTACATAATTTGAAGTAACAAATCCATACAGACACAGAAAAGGCATTCATCTGCATTCACAACATTTTAAGAGGTTTTGAAGTAGAATTTGAATAGATACAGTTCAGTGGGTTTTCTTTCTCCACTGAGGGAGCCACAGATCAGTGGAGAGCCAGAGACCAGAACCAGGGTCGAATGTCCCACCACATTGCACCCTGTGTTTCCCTCACAGATGCTGCCGTGGGGTCTATTTAACAGCCTCCTCACTTTTCTCAAAGGTCACTGACCTCTGTGGGGAAAGCCGGTTCCCTGCCAGCTCCCCTTCACTGCACGTTTGGCGAGGCTCCCTTGGATTCTTCGAGGTCATCATCACTCGTCTTCTGTTAGGATCCATTACTTGGTCCTTGTTGACTCTCCAGTACATCCCCTCTCTGAACCAGCGTTTTTGTCGTCAGCATCCTCCCAAGCATCACTGTTAGTATTTGCATCTCCCTTTGTGAACTGAGTTGGGTTCCAGTGACTGCTTCCTTCTCAGGCCTCTGGACTTGCCCTTCTCAACATCCTGTCTTTTCTGTCACAGGCACACCTGTGCTGTCTTCATTTTGTTCAGCTCTGACTCAATTTCTTAAGTCAAGTTTACTTATTTTTATATCTTTTCTTGGCACTCAAAAGAAAATAGAATGTTTTCTATTTTCAACACACCTTGTTGGTGTGTGCTTTTGATTTGGTTGCATTTTTAAGTCAAACCTGAATTACACACACACACACGTGTATGTGTATAATACATTCACACACACATGATGGAGACAGCATTAGTAGTGTGCAGACTATAGTTAAGAGGTGAAGAATGCCTGTGGAGATGTAGACAAAGGCTTTGTGTGAGCAGCAATAATTGTATTGAGTTGGCCACAAAGTTCATTCAGGTTTTTCCACAAGATTTTACAGAAAAACTCTAACAAACTTTTGATTCTTGGTCCTAGGGACAGAAAGGTGGAGAAGGCTTGATATTTGTTCTTCTGTTTTCTGTAAATGGTGTGTGTGTGTGTGTGAAAGAGAGAGAGAGAGAGAGCGCACGCTTCATGATAAAGTGAGACAGAAATGCGGGTTTTCTTGAGGCTCTGTGGTTCCCTGGCTGTTTCTTCTGCTCCCAGTTAACCTCAGTTCCCTCGAAATTGCTCAGCTTCCCTTTGTCTTTGTGCTTCACCCACTCAAACTTTTCATTTAAATACATCTCCCTCTGCACCCTTTTCAGCGCTCTTCTTATTTAAACACAACGGTAGTTATACAAGTAGCCAAATAGGATCTATTCATTCAGCAAATCTTTGAGTTCACAGTCCTGCAAATAGTTGAGGAGAATTATGAACTGTGAGCGCAGGTCTGCTCTCGTGGAGATTCCACCATGGAAGGAAGAACGGGAAACTCAGCCGCGACCCAGTGCAGTGATATCTCTGCCCGTGATGACCAGGAGCCTCTGATGATGAAAGTGATGAGGAAGTGAATAAGAAAGTGGTATCTGAAGGAAGTAATATCTACAAATTGAGACATTTGTAAAATAAAGGGAAACTTAAAACTTTCTGTAATGCTTGCCACCTGGACATAACCCAGACGTTTATTTTTGTTTTAATATATGGCCTTGTGTTTTTCATGTTCTCAGATCCCGATTTAGTAAAACCTGAGGTGGCCCTCCAAAGACTTTTATGTCACCCTATTAGAAGACAAATGGAAATGTGTTCACAAGTGAAGCAGAAGCAGCTCTGTTTTTTTATTTTTCTTCTTTTTGTCACTATCTTAAATTGAAAAAGCTAGCCTTCATACTCCAAGCATTGCAACTGAAAGCAGAAGAAATGGTTAAATTCCCCAAAATAGAGGGGAAAAAAATCCCTAAACAGAAATAGATTTGACCAGTTCATGACTAACTCAGAACTAAAATTATACTTTATCTTAAGAGTTTTGAAACTTCGTTAGCTTCTCTCTTAATGGTACAAAATATCATGGTATATCTTGGGAATCTTGATTTGGATGAATACGTTTTTATCTTTTGCAAGCAAGTCTCTCTTATATCTTTGAATTTCTAGTCATAATATGGCCATTTGATACTGAATAAATAGCTATGGCAATGGACAAGCATGCATTGCTTTATATCACCAACAAGGCAGAGAAAATAGTGCCATAATTATTGTTTTTAAATAGATATAGTTATTTCCAAGCCACCAGTCTCACAAATCTACATGCTATTTAGGTCTTAAAAATGGCCAAATATGGTAAACAAAAATGTTTCATTATAAACAGAATATTATTCTCTTAGCAACATTTGTTTTATGCAACACAAAAGGTACATTTGTTGCTATTAAGCTTAGTTGTGGGTAATACTTGGCAAGCAGTTGGCTTTCCCCATATTTTGTTGCTTTCATTAAGCTGCTTTGTATTTTTTATGTGCCTGTTACCCAACTGTTCCCACCAATATGCAGACTTAAAAAGAGAATATTCCAGAGGTCTGGATACTCTGTTCTGCTGTCTTCACAGTCCTCTAAGTAATGCTTTGGCATGTGTGCTTGAAAGACTGTTAATGACTTGGGGATTGTTTCCATGGGTTTGCACCAAAGTGTGAAGCATTGATGGCTGTCAGCAAAAGGAGCTGGCCCCTTGAGGGTGATGGCAGTGTGGAGGAAGCCATATCCAGTTACCCTCTGGTCATCTCTCAACGGACAGATGCTGGCAGTTAGTTGTACTTGGAACTGAATAAGCCTGCCAGCTAGCAGAAGCAGAAGAAACCACACCTTTCTTTCTTTCAAATTCTCACAATGGGGAATGCAATTATTTTCATTAACAGCAGACATGCAACACCAGCTTCACTATTTCGTGGTTTCCTTAAAAGAAAAGGAGTGACTCTGAATTTTTCTGTGTATAATAGGAACATTTTGCTTTATTCACTTTGCTAGAAGTGTAAACCAATTATATCATCTCACAGAATCCCTTCTAAATTCTATCATGACAAGTACTCTTACTTAAATTATAACAAGTATTCTTAATTAAATATTTCATGTTTAGAAAATCCATTTTGGGCATTTAGGATTCTGAATTGTTTCAATATCTGGTGCTGCTGGATATTGTGAGGAGTCTTACATACAATGTGTATATGGAATAATGCAGATTTAAAAATATCTAGAGCATAACTTTGGTAGTTACATTCATATCTTACATGCTTTGTCCTTGAAAGTGAAAGTGTTAGTCGCTCAGTGAGTGTGTCCCACTCATTGTGACCCCACATTGTAGGCTGCCAGGCTCCTCTGTCCATGGGATTTCCCTGGCAAGAACACTGGAGTGAGTAGCCGTTCCCTTCTTCAGGGGATCTTCCTAATCGAACCTCCATCTCATGCATTGTGGGCACATTCTTTACCATCTGATCACCAGGCAAAGCATGTAAGTTTGTAACTTTCATATGTTACATGCTTTGTCTTTGGCCTGGATTAAAATCACCAGTTTTAACATTCTCCCATTTAACACCGGAAAAAAAAAAAAAAAAAAAAAAAAAAAAAATGATCTATTTAAATACCTGCTTTACTATAACTTTTGCCTGGCTTGCAGAGTCCTGTACAGATAAAATGTGATTAAAATGTTCAACTATTATATAGTTCATAGAAAAATGCCTGGCATGTATATATAGATAATTAAAGAATGGAAAATTCAAATTATGATTGGCACATAGTTGAAAAAAAAACCTCACTTT
The DNA here is from genome assembly GCA_006410735.1 of Raphicerus campestris. Classification (NCBI taxonomy): domain Eukaryota; kingdom Metazoa; phylum Chordata; class Mammalia; order Artiodactyla; family Bovidae; genus Raphicerus; species Raphicerus campestris. The sequence continues at coordinate 960,510 of SJYW01008570.1, forward strand.
GAATGAAAAGTTTCCAGGAGCAAATGTATATATACATGTATATTTTTAAATGCATATGTAAAACAAGTTTATCTTGATGTAGGATTAAAGTAAATGAGCTACAATTATGTACAATCTCCAGTGAAGCAGACTTTTAATAAGTCACTTCTGGTGTGGAATTTTCAAGGTGGAGCTCAGGTGTGCAACTCAGATCCTGAGGCACTGCCCCACCCCCATCTCCCAGAGCTCCACCCTGCTCCCTGCCCCCAGCAAGGAAAGGGGCCGGCTGACTCATTGGGGTGACATCAGCTGTGCTCTCCCAGGATCAGCCCAGGTCTGCCTGGCCAGGTCTGGGGGACAGAATGGAGACCGTGGAGCTCTGCCTTGAAGCTCTTCCCCAGTTTCATCACATAGTCCTGGACACCCAGTCCCATGCCAACCCCAGTTAGCAGCACTCTTCAAGTTTTCCTCCAGCTGCTCTGAGTCATCACCCTACCTTGCTGAGGTCCTTTAATGGACTGGAACCTGGTGGTACAGAGTTAGTGATAAGAAAGTAAAGGAGAGAAAGAGGCTGGTATTCCTTGGTTTATGCAGAAAACCAATAAAGTCCCTGACACGGGGCTTGCTCTGTTCACGGAGGCCTCAGGCACCCTCTCCATGGGTGAAGGCGCAGAGCACCTTCTTGAGAGGGTCTTAGAAGCCCCGGCAGGAAAGTGAACTCAGAGGACCTTTGTGCTCCAAAGAAATAGCCTGAGAGAGAGAAAGAAAGACACAGGGACCAAAGCTCTGATGGAGGAAAGGTGTTTTATTCAACATTGTGTAGGTATTTATTCTGTCTGATAAGATAGCTATTTTTCAGCAGAGATAAAATCAAAATTTACAAGTTATCAAAGAAACATGAGGTTATTCATATGAGAGAGAGAGGGTTGTAAATAATCACTTTTACCATATGGTTCATAAAAAGGAAGAGGGTACGATCACCGTATAGGAAAACTAACAAAGGAAATGTCTGGATTCCTCAGCCCCTGGGAGAGGCTTGCATCTCCTCTTAATTCCTGAATATTCAGGAATTAATAAGGAACAGAGAATTCCTGACAGATCCAAAACAGCACACAGGAAGCCTCCTCTTATATGCTTCCTGACACTACCTTCTGCTGCACTCCGGCCCAGGTTGTGTAAGCTACCCTGATATAGGGAAAAAAAAAAAAAGTGCCATAGAGACAATAACTAGATCATTTTCAGGCTTTCTGTGTCAGTGTGTATTTTAAGTTTCCAGTAATTCCCTCCATCTCTCCTTCCAAAGCATACCTCAGCTTTCCCCGCGGATAGCCCTCCCTGTCATGGGAAATCCCATCCCTGTCCTTATATGTTACAACAGACTCAGTTCCTCCATATAGAGAAGCTCTCTGTCACTCGTTCTAAGGTTCATGTGATTCTCTTTCAGGGATTCAGAACAGGAGTCAATGAAATCATTTTTTCAAACACATGTCATAACATTTCCTCCCATTCAACACTTGGAATGTCATTGCCCCTGTGGAATTCAGGAAGTGTGTGCCTGGGTCCAACAAGGATGGACCTTCAGGGTCTCACATCAAATCTGGGATTTGCAGCATAGGATGACCAGGAGGCCCAGGTCACCTCCAGCGTAGTCGTATTTTTACTGTGTCCAAGCTAGCTCTGCTCACCACAAAACAGGCCAATGAATCCAAGAGGCAAAAGGTTAAGACAAAAAAGGGACTGCATTCAGGGAATTGCCTGACAGAAAACGTGGCAGGCTAGCGCCTCAAAATAACCATCTTGTCAGGGTCTGGATGGCAGATTGTTTTGTAGCTGTTCAGTAGCTCAGTTATGTCTGATTCTTTATGTCCCTCTTCTTCATGATCTAGCTGAGCTTGCTCAAACATGTGTCCATTGAGTCAGTGATGCCAGCCAACTATCTCGTCCTCTATCATCCCCTTCTCCTCCTGACTTCTATCTTTCGCAGCATCAGGGTCTTTTCCACTGAATCAGCTTCAGCATCCATCCTTCCAATGAATATTCAGGGTTAATTTAATTTAGGATTGACTGCCTTGATCTCCTTGCAGTCCAAGGGACTTTGCCATTGCCCTTCTTTGAGACTGGAATGAATATTGACCTTTTCNGACAAGCTTCATGGACTCTATCAACGGCCTGCTGTCAGCCCTTAATTCTGTGACTCGTAAGAAGCCGCTGTGCCCATCCTATCTACCTAAACGTCTAAGTAGCCACTTGGCCTGCTCTTTCCGCATCCATGCACAGAGTATGGAGTGTCTCAGAAGAAAAACACAGGGCCGTGCTGATAGGATTTCCTACAGATCCATGCCATCAAGACCAAGGAAGGCCAAAGGCTGGGTAGTGATCCTTTTATTTGTCTCTTCTTATCATTGTCTTATTCCCATTAAGTTGTTTCTCCTCTTTTGGACANAGCCACTAGGGAAGATGCTGATCCCATAGGGGAAACCATGTAAACCCCACTAGCCAAAGAGGAAACCTTTGCTCAACATCACTCAGCCCATAGGTGACCTATCTTCTGACACCAAGCCCCTTCTTTCAGTTCACAGGGCAGACTCAGGACTGATGGAATTCCAGCAGGCTCCCTTAGGTGTCTACATTGATTGAGACCAGACGCCACCATGTGAAATATGTTTCAAAGGAGCTAGTTGGAAAACTAAAGTACAGATATGCATCATAGACACAGAGTGATTAACTCAACTCATGGAGGATTTACACTGATGCTTCCTACTGTGAGAAGCATACCTGCCTTTCTCTGGTTCTCTTTATACCTCTGCTGATAGTCAGGTGCTTTGTTATTTAAATATAGCCTCAGGCTTTCAACATCAAAGCTTGGTATAGCAATCACAGTAGCAATATTAGTATCTAACATTCATGGAATGTTCACTATGCAGCAGACTATTTGTATGCATAAGTTATCTCATTTAACTCTCATAGGAATCCTCACAACTATGAACTCTAATAATTCTCTTTTACACATAAGCATAGTAGAGAGAGTTTGCCAGGATTTTTTTTTAATTTTATTTTTACTTTATTCTACGTTACAATACTGTATTGGTTTTGCCATACATTGACATGAATCATCCACAGGTGTACACGAGCTCCCAATCCTGAAACCCCCTCCCACCTCTCACCCCATATCATCTCTCTGGATCATCCGCGTGATCCAGCCCCAAGCATCCTGTAACCTGTATCGAACATAGACTGGCGCTTCGTTTCTTACATGATAGTATATATGTTTCAATGCCATTCTCCCAAATCATTCCACCCTCTCCCTCTCCCTCAGAGGCCAAAAGTCCGTTCTATACCTCTGTGTCTCTTTTGTTGTCTCACATACAGGGTCATCATTACTATCTTTCTAAATTCCATATATATGTGTCAGTATACTGTATTGGTGTTTTTCTTTCTGGATTTTTAAGAAAGGATTATGGGATTCAAATGTACGCTATCTTATATAAAGTCACTGCACTGGATCATAAAATGGCTATTGCACTCAACCCCACCGCCATCAATTTCTGTCTCTATTGTCTGGATTAAGCCCATTGCTGGGTACCCAGAGAGGGCTAAAGACATTGAAACCAAAATGACCTTTTGCCAACTGTTGCTGAAGCTGAAGCTCCAAAACTTTGACCACCAGATGCAACTCTAGAAAAGACCCTGATGATAGGAAAGACTGAAGGCAGGAGGAAAAGGGGGTGACAGTTGGATAACTCAATAGATATGAGTTTGGGCAAACTGGGAAATGGTGAAGGGCAGGGAAGCCTGATGTGCTGCAGTCCATGGGGTCACAAAGATGCGCACATGACTGAGCAACTGAACAACAATTTGCTCAGGTAGCAAACATTCAGCTCAGGCGAGGATACAGTAAGATTCAGATCTGGAGCTTTATAGCCGAACAAACATGAGTTAAAATCCTAGATGCACTGTCTACCTTTGATGGTTGGAGTTCCTCTCCCCTCTCTTTGATTCCAGAAAGGATAGTAATAATGAGTTCTACTTTGAAATTTTAGGAAGTGAAAATAATCTGCAAAACACACAGCACAGCCCATTGCACAACAGGGGCTCAGAGTGGCATTTCCATTACTACTGTTGCAGCGAATTTCACATTGGAAAAATCCATCTACTAGATTACTTCTGCGGGTCAGCCCCACATTTGGAAGAATCATTCTTCAAGCTCTATGAGTCAGAAAGCGAAACGCTCTATGTAGGATATCTCCAAAATTCTAGCAAAGACAGAGATAGTCATCTGCCTTCAAGGAATAAAGAGCATTTTGGTGGCTTCAGTCAAGGAGCTTGGAGTAGAGAGAGGGGTACTTGGGGAGGGGGCAGGAGAAGGAAGAAAGTGTCTTCCCAAATGGGCCCTTGAAATCTTCAGAAATGTTGCACTATGTGTGTTGAAGGAATTTTCTTTGTGAAAGTCTAGACAGAGAACTTCCCACCCAGATTAGTGAATGGCCAGCATTCATTTCCTATTACTGTCTAAAACATTGGCATAGACTTGGCATTTACAATACACCCTCCATTATCTCAGCTTCTGTAGGTCAGAAGTCTGGCTTAGGGAGGCTGGGCTCTCTGCCCAGCATCTCTCAAAGTCTGAAATTGAGATGATGGCCAAGCTACACTTTCACCTGGAGCTTCCTGCCCTCTTCAGAACTCACCGAGGTTGTTAGAAAAATCCAGATCCTTGTGGCTGTAGGACTGAAATCCTCATTTTATTTCTGGCTCTTGTCCTGGGAGCTCTCTCAGCTGTGTGGGTACACCTTCAGGTCCTGGTTAGCCCGGGACCTCCTTGTAATATGGCAGCCTACTCCCTCAAGGTCCACAGCAGACTCCCTCTCCAGGTGAGTGCAATAGAATCATATATCACAGGGTAATCAAAGGGTGTCAGCTTTGCCATTTAAAGTAAGCTAGATACTCACAGATCTTGACCACACTCAGGTAGAGGAGATTATCCAGGGTGTGTAAGGTTTACAGCAGCCCTGAACTTTAGGAGCAAGCAGAATTCTGCCTATAGCACAATTGAAGACCACAGACATACTCATATGCAAAATCTGGAGATGGAAGACAGCATGAGGAGTTTCACCCTTACACTTTTTTTGGGGAGGGGGCAGGGGGAGGATTTGAACTGCCAAACAGTATCACTATATAATTGAAGGTTAAAGCCATCTTTTGTTGTTGTTGTTGTTTGTTTTTAGATTTACAAAAAAAGGTAATGAGGCTGCCATCTGGTGTATGCTTTTATTATCTTTATCCTCCAGATTCAGTTTTTCTTTTAGTGACCTGGTATGGTATACAGAAGACCCAAAGAACATCCAAAGTTTGAAAAACCTATTTCAGAGCCTTTTGTTGTAGTCTTCTTGCA
>SJYW01008570.1:971630-985400 GCA_006410735.1 Raphicerus campestris
GTTTTGCCATACATTGACATGAATCAGCCACAGGTGTACACGAGCTCCCAATCCTGAAACCCCCTCCCACCTCTCACCCCATATCATCTCTCTGGATCATCCCCGTGATCCAGCCCCAAGCATCCTGTAACCTGTATCGAACAGAGACTGGCGCTTCGTTTCTTACATGATAGTATATATGTTTCAATGCCATTCTCCCAAATCATTCCACCCTCTCCCTCTCCCTCAGAGGCCAAAAGTCCGTTCTATACCTCTGTGTCTCTTTTGTTGTCTCACATACAGGGTCATCATTACTATCTTTCTAAATTCCATATATATGTGTCAGTATACTGTATTGGTGTTTTTCTTTCTGGATTTTTAAGAAAGGATTATGGGATTCAAATGTACGCTATCTTATATAAAGTCACTGCACTGGATCATAAAATGGCTATTGCACTCAACCCCACCGCCATCAATTTCTGTCTCTATTGTCTGGATTAAGCCCATTGCTGGGTACCCAGAGAGGGCTAAAGACATTGAAACCAAAATGACCTTTTGCCAACTGTTGCTGAAGCTGAAGCTCCAAAACTTTGACCACCAGATGCAACTCTAGAAAAGACCCTGATGATAGGAAAGACTGAAGGCAGGAGGAAAAGGGGGTGACAGTTGGATAACTCAATAGATATGAGTTTGGGCAAACTGGGAAATGGTGAAGGGCAGGGAAGCCTGATGTGCTGCAGTCCATGGGGTCACAAAGATGCGCACATGACTGAGCAACTGAACAACAATTTGCTCAGGTAGCAAACATTCAGCTCAGGCGAGGATACAGTAAGATTCAGATCTGGAGCTTTATAGCCGAACAAACATGAGTTAAAATCCTAGATGCACTGTCTACCTTTGATGGTTGGAGTTCCTCTCCCCTCTCTTTGATTCCAGAAAGGATAGTAATAATGAGTTCTACTTTGAAATTTTAGGAAGTGAAAATAATCTGCAAAACACACAGCACAGCCCATTGCACAACAGGGGCTCAGAGTGGCATTTCCATTACTACTGTTGCAGCGAATTTCACATTGGAAAAATCCATCTACTAGATTACTTCTGCGGGTCAGCCCCACATTTGGAAGAATCATTCTTCAAGCTCTATGAGTCAGAAAGCGAAACGCTCTATGTAGGATATCTCCAAAATTCTAGCAAAGACAGAGATAGTCATCTGCCTTCAAGAAATAAAGAGCATTTTGGTGGCTTCAGTCAAGGAGCTTGGAGTAGAGAGAGGGGTACTTGGGGAGGGGGCAGGAGAAGGAAGAAAGTGTCTTCCCAAATGGGCCCTTGAAATCTTCAGAAATGTTGCACTATGTGTGTTGAAGGAATTTTCTTTGTGAAAGTCTAGACAGAGAACTTCCCACCCAGATTAGTGAATGGCCAGCATTCATTTCCTATTACTGTCTAAAACATTGGCATAGACTTGGCATTTACAATACACCCTCCATTATCTCAGCTTCTGTAGGTCAGAAGTCTGGCTTAGGGAGGCTGGGCTCTCTGCCCAGCGTCTCTCAAAGTCTGAAATTGAGATGATGGCCAAGCTACACTTTCACCTGGAGCTTCCTGCCCTCTTCAGAACTCACCGAGGTTGTTAGAAAAATCCAGATCCTTGTGGCTGTAGGACTGAAATCCTCATTTTATTTCTGGCTCTTGTCCTGGGAGCTCTCTCAGCTGTGTGGGTACACCTTCAGGTCCTGGTTAGCCCGGGACCTCCTTGTAATATGGCAGCCTACTCCCTCAAGGTCCACAGCAGACTCCCTCTCCAGGTGAGTGCAATAGAATCATATATCACAGGGTAATCAAAGGGTGTCAGCTTTGCCATTTAAAGTAAGCTAGATACTCACAGATCTTGACCACACTCAGGTAGAGGAGATTATCCAGGGTGTGTAAGGTTTACAGCAGCCCTGAACTTTAGGAGCAAGCAGAATTCTGCCTATAGCACAATTGAAGACCACAGACATACTCATATGCAAAATCTGGAGATGGAAGACAGCATGAGGAGTTTCACCCTTACACTTTTTTTGGGGAGGGGGCAGGGGGAGGATTTGAACTGCCAAACAGTATCACTATATAATTGAAGGTTAAAGCCATCTTTTGTTGTTGTTGTTGTTTGTTTTTAGATTTACAAAAAAAGGTAATGAGGCTGCCATCTGGTGTATGCTTTTATTATCTTTATCCTCCAGATTCAGTTTTTCTTTTAGTGACCTGGTATGGTATACAGAAGACCCAAAGAACATCCAAAGTTTGAAAAACCTATTTCAGAGCCTTTTGTTGTAGTCTTCTTGCAGTAACCCTGGCTCTGTAGTTGTGCTTTATTTAAGTTCTAGAGTAAATAATTTGTAGCAGGTGGCTTCCAGTCGATGACTAAATTTAGGCAGCAGGTGAACATTTCTCAAAATGTGACCCACAGAAGCCTTCTTGTGAGAATTTTATGAAAAAAGAAATAAAGTAAATCCAATTTTGAAGAAAGAGTCTGTGTGCTCTCACCTTAGATGGCTGTGTTCTGGTTTATGAGAGGCTCTGGAAGCTGTCAGAGTTGAGAGGGTCATCACCACCAGCATCTCCTGGCTTTGGAAACCATCTCCCCAGAAACCATCTGACATCCAGCAGAAAACTCTTTATATCCATCACAGAAGATAATTAAGAGTATACTGGTTTATGAAAAGGTTTTCTGCTAACTGACAAAGTCAAAAATATCTATTTATTCCTGAGTCTTACAGAAGGTGTTATCAATGTTAATCCTTCAGTGAGTGGTAGATAATTTGCACAAAGCAGAGCTGGAGAGAATCAAAGAGAACTACACTAAAGGCATAAAACAATGTGTTTAAAGAGAACAAAGAAGAATTGAAAGCAGATCCTCTCGGAATTTAATATCATGTTAAAAATGAAGAAAACGAATGAATTGGCAAGAAAAAGATGAATTAGCCCATTAGATCGCTGAATGCAGAACTTCTAGATTACCTAGGAAACATTGCAGCATTGGGGAGGTATGAGGGGATGAGGCATCCAGAGAGGATGTGATTCCTTTAAGGGGAGTTATTATTGGAGACTGTGTGTGAGGGGAGGGATATGAGCTCTAATATTCTATGACTCTAAAATAATTATTTGAAAGGAAGTTGAAACTGATAACTGGAAGCCATGAATGTGACCCATAGGATATCTTTCTTTGGAAAATATGGTTTAGAAATATAAAAAATGCAGAATCAAAACATTTCATTTGCACTCACATCTGAGAGCTGTTCTTGCTCTTGGTGAACCAAAGGTGTTCTTAGCAAGTGAAGAGCTCTCTTGATAAATCTGGAAGATATGGATGGGAGGCATCTTCAGTCTATTATCTCTAAGCCTACAAAGACTCAGGAAAGAAAGTGAACTTCTTATGTCTCCCAGGTTGTATGCTGGATAAGAGTGATAAAAGAAACATCTCAAGTGCCCTGGAGCTTAGTTGGGAGAGGCTGACATGATGATGGAAAATTACCAGGTGATGGAGTAATAAATGTCACTTTAGAACAAAGCTCATGGGGCTCTGGGAGCCTGTGGAAGATGCTCTTCCCACACGGGAAGCTACAGAAAGCCTGCCCAGAGCAGCATTTGTTTGAGATCCCTCTTTAATAAGGGTGTGTTAACCTCCAGTATAGAATTATTACTAAATGTTGTCTCTGAATCACTAAGGAAGTATCAGACAGAGAACATTTGGATATGATTTTGGTCTGTTCTTTTCTGTCAAATTTTTGACACAATTAAATCTCTAAACTACTTCACTTGGAAAAAATATTGCACCCAAGCTTAATCTACCTCCTATACTGAGAAGACTGTATAAAGCTGTAATGGAAGATCATTCAGCTGTTTGTGTCAAAGTGTCATAGAAGTTTTTGCCATTAAAATGTATAATATTCAGCTAATTGAGCTGAGTCCAAGACTATCTATAAAATGAGATATTTGTCATCAGATCCTACACGAAACTACTTTTAAAGTATGTATGCTATTTCTATTATATTTAGTAGTGATTTATCATTGATTGGGGCTTCCCGGGTGGTGCTAGCAATAAAGAAGCTGCCTGCCAATGCAGGAGACATAAGAGATGTGTGTTCGATCCCTGGATCAGGAAGATCCCCTGGAGAAGGAAATGGCAACCCACTCCATTTGGTGGGCTACAGTCACAAAGAGTCAGACACAACTGAAGGGACTTAGCTCATTTATCTTGATTATAAAACACACTCTTTACATAAATATTAATAAAATATTAATCATGTGTTCAGAAGTTTGTAGCCTTTATTAGTATGTGTTTATATATGTGCACAACTCACTGTTGTGTTATAAACAAATTATTTAGAATAACAGTGATAATTATAATTATAATTGCTGACTAGTATAAAAATAATACACTGTAAGTATCTTGGGCATTAATTTTAATTTAATACAGACATATTCAAGTCAGTCGCTCATGTCTTCTTCCCAAATATCTTTTGAAAACTGTTTTTCACACCACCCCAAAACAGCACACTACACTTTGCTTTTTTCCCTCAAGCTCATGTGAAACATTCTCTAGGATAGAACATGTTTTAGGCCACAAAAGAAATCTTAATGAATTTTAAAAGTTTGAGATCATAAAAAAGTACCTTTTCTCAACCACAATGGAATGAAACTGGAAATCAGTAGCAAAATGAGAACATAAAATATTGTGAATATGTTGCTTAAATAATCAGTGTGTCAAAAGGGAAATCACAAGGAAAGCCAGAAGCTATCTTGATGTAACTGAAAATAAAATGCTGCACACCTAAACTTACAGGCTGCAGCAAAAGCAGTGCTAAGGGGGGAATTTATAGCAGTCAATCGTTTTTAAGAAGATCTCAGCATCAACAACCTAACTTTACACTTTTAAGGAACTAGAAAAAGTAAGAACCAACTAAATCCAAATTTAACAACAGAAGGAAGTTAATACATAATAGAGAGAGATAAAGTAGAGAACAGAAAACAATAGAGAAAATCAGCATGAGAGAAAGATCAACAAAACTGAAGAAGGTTTAGTAGGATTAACTATGAAAAGCATTTATTTTGGAATTGAACATTCAAAATGTATGATTGTGCCCTATTCTTCTTACTGTGATAAAATTAAAATGTCATAATAAAACAAAAATATATATCATCATTATTAGTCATGCAAATTTATTGTGAATGTATTTGTAAATGTCATTTCTGTGACAGAGAGTTGTTTTACTAGCAGTAATCCCTGCTCCTCCATCCACTTCAACTGCTTTACAGCTCACAGAAATAGACACTGAAAATGAGAAAATCCAAGGACATGATTGCTTAGAAAGAGAAAGAAAATACATAGGTGCATTGTGTAGGATTAAGTTCAATTTTTTGTGGGTGAAACAACCATAACAGCTTTTCAAGAGGTGTTTATAAACACAAATGTGCCAATGAATGCCCCTGAGGAAATGATATTTTCCCCCAATACAAGGTCTATGCTTTTGGCAAACATGAACAGAGATTCAGAAAGATATGCATTCTTGTCCTAGTTCTGCCATTAAGTCACAAGGTCTTGTAAAGTATTGCTAAATTATCTACACTTCAAATCAAATCCACAAAATTAGAAATGAAAAAGGAGATGTTATAACAGACAATTAAGAAATGCACAGGATTATAAGAGACTATTATGAACAACTGTATGGCAATAAAATGGACAGAATAGATATTGGAAGGAATAGACAGATTCTTAGAAAAGTTCAATCTTCCAAAACTGAACCAGGAAGAAACAGAAATTATGAACAACCCAATTACAAGCACTGAATTTGAAGCTGTGACCAAAAATCCCCCCAAAAAACAAAAGCCCAGGACCAGATGGCTTCACAGGAAAATTTTATTAAACATTTAGAGAAGAGATAATGCCTATCCTTCTAAAACTCTTTCAAAAAATTGCAGAGGAAGGAACACTTCCAAACTCATTCTATGAGGCCACCATCATCCTGATACCAAAACCAGACAAAGACAACACAAAAGAAGAAAACTACAGGCCAATATCATTGATTAACACAGATGCAGAAATCCTCAACAAAATTTTAGCAAACAGAATTCAGCAGCACATCAAAAAGCTGATACACTATGATCAAGTTGGATTTATTCCAGGGAGCAAGGATACTTCAGTACACACAAATCAATCAATGTGATATACCATATTAATAAATTGAAAGATAAAAACCATATGATAGTCTCAATAGATGCAAAAAAAAAGCTTTTGTAACAAAATTTAGCACCCATTTATGATTAAAATCCTTCAAAAATGGGCGTAGAAGGAACCTACCTCAACATAGTAAAGGCCATATATGATAAGCCTACAGCAAACATTATTCTCAATGGTGAAAAACTGAAAGCATTTCCCATTACATCAGGAACAAGACAAGGTTCTTGTTCACCACTACTATTCAGCATAGTTCTGGAAGTCCTAGCTACACCAGNAACAGTGGCAGACTTTATTTTTTGGGCTCCAAAATCACTCCAGATGGTGACTGCAGCCATGAAATTAAAAGACGCTTGCTCCTTAGAAGGAAAGATATGACCAACCTAGACAGCATATTGAAAAGCAGAGACATTACTTTGCCAACAAAGGTCCGTTTAGTCAAGGCTATGATTTTCCCAGCAGTCATGTATGGATGTGAGAGTTGGACTATACAGAAAGCTGAGCGCCAAAGAATTAATGCTTTTGAACTGTGGTGTTGGAGAAGACTCATGAGAGTCCCTTGGGCTGCAAGGAGATCCAACCAGACCATCCTAAAGAAATCAGTCCTGAATATTCATTGGAAGGACTGATGCTGAAGCTGAAACTCCAATACTCTGGCCAACTGATGTGAAGAGCTGACTCATTTGAAAGGACGTTGATAATGAGAAAGATTGAAGGCAAGGTGGGAGGAGAAGGGGACAACAGACGATGAGATGGTTGGATGGCATTGCTGACTCAATGAACATGAGTTTGGGTAAACTCTGGGAGTTGGTAATGGACAGGGAGGCCNTGGAAGGACTGATGCTGAAGCTGAAACTCCAATACTCTGGCCAACTGATGTGAAGAGCTGACTCATTTGAAAGGACCTTGATACTGAGAAAGATTGAAGGCGGGAGGAGAAGGGGATAACAGACGATGAGATGGTTGGATGGCATCGCTGACTCAATGAACATGAGTTTGGGTAAACTCTGGGAGTTGGTAATGGACAGGGAGGCCTGGCATGCTGTGGTCTATGAGGTCACAAAGAGTCGGACAGGACTGAGCGACTGAGCTGAACTGAAAAAGTGAAATTGAAATGGCAATTATTATTTTATCTTTAAAAAGTTATCATGTAAAACTATCAATAGAAGCTTCTTATTTTGGTGGCAGAGNGCATGCTGTGGTCCATGAGGTCGCAAAGAGTCAGACAGGACTGAGCGACTGAACTGAACTGAAAATAGTGAAATTGAAATGGCAATTATTATTTTATTTTTAAAAAGTTATCATGTAAAACTATCAATAGAAGCTTCTTATTTTGGTGGCAGAGTCAATGTAGTTTAGGAAAAATAAATACTTTTCAAAATTGACCTGGTGTACGCATGTCGCTTAATATACTAAATAAATTTTGAAGAGATAAAGAAAAGAACAAGAGAGGGTTAAAGGGCAGATGAGAGCAGGTTTCCTGGCAAGTGTCACAGTCTGCACAGAATACGAAGCTGCCCACAGCTCATCCATCAAATTATCTCCTAGCCACCTGTTATTATTATTATTATTTCCTAGCCAACTCAATGACATGGGTTTGGGTAGAGTCCAGCAGTTGGTGATGGACAGGGAGGCCTGGCGTGCTGCAGTCCATGGGGTCGCAAAGAGTTGGACACGACTGAGGGACTGAACTGAACTGAAAACCAATAACTGACTTATTCAAAACAAAGGAGGATGGAAGGCAGTGAATATTCAAAATGGTGGAATAAAATACCATAAAATGGAGATCTTACGTCTATCAAAATATTCTTCAAAACTGAAGGCAGAGTGCTGAGCTGAGCTCCCTGTGCCTTGCAACAGCAGCTTCCCACTAGCTGACTATTTTACACAAGGTAGTGTATATACATCAATGCTACTCTCATTCATTCCCCCTGTGTGCACAAGTCCATTCTCTATGTCTGCACCTCCATTTCTGCCCTGCAAATATGTTCATCAGTATATCTTTCTGGATTCCAGTGGGAAGAAAGGAGGCTCAAGAAGGAGTGGATGTATGTAACACATATGGCTTATTCACAGTGTTGTTCACCAGAAACTAACCCAACATTGCAAAACAATTATGTTTTTATAAAAACGAATGAAGGCAGAATAAAAATCTTTCCATAGACACAAAGCTGAGAAAATTTTTTATTAGCTAAATTGTCTTACAAGGCATACTAAAGAAAGTTCTTCAGGCTGAAGACAAGTAATCTCAAACAGTAATTCAAATCCACATGAAGAAATGTAGACTGTTTGTAAAGGTAATTATATAGGTAATTATCAAAGACTATAATTGGGTGTTCTCCTCTTAAATTATTTAAAAATCAGTTGTATAAATCAATATATATAATTATTTTGCTATGATTGTAACATTCAGAAATACAATATATCACAAAAGAAGTGGGTGACAGCAAGGCTGTATTGTAGTGATAAAGTGATACCAGATCATAACTCAAATCTACAGGAAGATGAAAATAGCAACATGAAATTAAAAGACACTTGGTCCTTGGAAGGAAAGCCATGACAAACCTAGGCAGTGTATTAAAAGGCAGAGACATCACTTTGCTAATCAAGATTCATATAGTCAAAGCTATGGTTTCTCCAGTAGTCATGTATAAGTATAAGAGCTGGACCATAAAACAAGACTCAGTACTTTTAAAAGAATTTCAATCATATAAAGTATTTCTCTAACCAAAATGGAATAAAATGAGAAACCAATCACAGAAGAAAATTTGGAAAATTTACAGTCATGTTGAAGTTAAACAACAGATTCTTGAATAACCAAAGGATAAAAGAAATCATAAAGGAAATTAGAAAATATAATGAGATAAATGAAAATGAAAGCATAACATAGCAAGCATGGGATGCAACTAAAATAATGTTTATAGGGAAATTTATAATTCTTAATACTTTTATTTAAAAAAGAAGATCTCATATCAATTATCAAGTTTCCACTTTAAGACATTGGAGAAGAATAGCAAAGTGAAATAAATACAGTAGAAGGAGGAAAATAATAAATATTAGAGCATAAATTATTGTTAGGGACTGATGCTGAAGTTGAATCTCCAAATATTTGGCCACCTGATGTGAAGAGCTGACTCATGGAAAAAACCCTAATGCTAGAAAAGATTAAAGGCAAAAGGAGAAGAAGGCAGAGAGGATGAGATGATTAGATAGCATCACTAGCTCAACGGACATGAACTTGAGAAAACTCTGGAAATTAGTGGAGGACAGGGAAGATCAGCAAAATTTACAAATTTAGGTAAATTTACCAAGAAAAAGAGAGAAGACACAAATTACTAAAATAAAAAATGAAAGAATATCACTACTGACCTTTTAGAAAGAAAATGAATTATAAGGGAATACTCTAAGGAACCATATGCTAATAAATTAGATAGATGAACTGAACAAATTTCTAGAAATACACAAACTCTTAAAACTAATCCAAAAAATAGAAAATGTGAATAAATATAACACATAAAGAGATTGGATTAATAATTTTTAAAAATTCCCACAAAATATGTAAAATGGTACAGACACTATGGAAAACAGTATTTTTGTTAATGTTTAGTTGCTAAATTTTGTCCATGTCAGTGATACTATCCAACCATCTCATCCTCTGCCACCTCTTTCTCTTTTTTCACAGCATCAGGGTCTTTTTCAATGAGTTGGCTCTTAGCATCAGGTGGCCAAAGTGTTAGAATTTCAGCTTCAGCATCAGTCTTTTTAATGAACATTCAGGGTTGATTTCCTTTGGGATTGACTGGTTTTATCTCCTTGCATTCTAAGGGACTCTCAAGAGCCTTCTCCAGCACCACAACTCAAAAGCATCAGTTCTTCGGTTTTCTTTCTTTATGGTCCAATTCTCACAGCTATACATGACTACTGGAAAAACCATAGCTTTTATTTATATACGGGCTTTTGTCAGAAAAGTGATGTCTCTGCTCTTTAATATGCTGTCTAGGTTTGTAAATTGGTGAAGATGTTATGGAAAAAAATATGGAGGTTCCTTAACAAACTAAAAACAGAGCTACCCTATGATTCAACAGTTTCACCCCTGCTTGTATATCCAAAAAATCTCAGAACACCAAAATTGAAAAAATGCAGGTACCCCATGTTCACAGCAGCACTATTCATAATAGCAAAGATATGGGAATAACCCAAGTGCCATCGACAGATGACTGGTTTAAGATAATGTGAGATATATATATAGTACAGACATATATAGATATAATCGAAAATTAGTCATAAAGAAGAATGAAATTCTGCCATTTGCATCAATGTGGATGGACCTNGAACACCAAAATTGAAAAAATGCAGGTACCTCATGTTCACAGCAGCACTATTCATAATAGCAAAGATATGGGAATAACCCAAGTGCCATCGACAGATGATTGGTTTAAGATAATGTGAGATATATATATAGATACAGACATATATAGATATAATCGAAAATTAGTCATAAAGAAGAATGAAATTCTGCCATTTGCATCAATGTGGATGGACCTAGAGAATATTATGCTTAATGAATAAGTTAGACATAAAAAGACAAGTACTACTTATATGTTGAACCTTAAAAATAATACAAATGAGTATATACACAAAACAGAAATAGACTCACAGATGTAGAAAACAAACCTACAGTTACCAAAGGGGAAGGGAAAGGGGAGGGGCAAATTAGGGGTATGTGATTAACAGGTACAAATAACTATACATAAAATAAATAAGCAAAAAGGCTTTATTGTATGGTACAGGGAATTATACCCAACATCTTGTAATAACCTATAATAAAATGTAATCTCAAAAATACTGAATCACTATGCTATACTCTTGAAATTATTACTTGTAATCAACTATATATTTCAATTGAAAAAAAAAAAAAAAAGAAAAGCCAGCCTGGATGGCTTTACTGTTAGATTATACCAAACAGTTAAAGAAACAATATCAATTCATACAGTCAAGGAGGGTATACTTTCTGACTATTCTGTATGGCCAGCACATCCATGATATATCTGATAAGGGATTTTATTTTAGAATATATTAAAGAAATATTACAATATAATAAAAATATAAATAACCCAATTGAAAATGGGTGAAGTATTTAAATAGACATTTTCCCAAAGAAGATATATAAATGGCCTATAAATACATAAACAGGTGTTGAACACGTTAGCCTCCAGGCAAATCAAAACCAGAGTGAAATAACCCTTTACTTCCACTATGATGGCTGAAATAAAGTCAGTTAATGAAAAGTGATGGCAAGAGTGCTGAGAAACTGGAACTCTCATACATTGTTGGTAAAAATGTAAAACAGTGCAGTTGCTTTAGAAAATAGTCTAGCACTTTCTCAAAGGTTAAACAGAGTCAACATATGACAGCATTTTGCTGCTAGTTATATCCTTAAAAGAAAGGATAACATGTCCAACAAAAACTTGAGCACAAATATTCATAGAAGCATTATTAATAATAGCCAAGTGATAAATTCATTCAGTGGATAAATGGATGAATATAGTTTATCCACACAGTAGGATATTATTTTAAGCCACAACATGGATGAAACTTGAAAACATGCTTAGTGAAAAAAGCCAGTCACAAAGGACCACATATTGTATGAGTCTACAGGTAGAAGTGCGAGGAGGTGGAATTGGAAAATTGACTGCTAATACTACAAGATTTTAGGGTGACAAGTGATAAAATGTTCTGAAATTGGGATGATGGTTGTGATGAGTTTGCACAACTCTGTGAATATATTGAAAACCATTGAATTATATATTTTAAATGGATGCATTATGAAGCTGTGTGAATTACATCTGAATAGAGCTGTTTTAAAATTTCTCAGGAAAGATAGATGCTAAAAATTACATTTTAAAAAATTACATGGCTTTTTTCTGTTAGTGTATATTGATGAAATTTCTTCATCTCATGACTGTTCTGTAATAGAGTAGAAATGACAAAAAACAAGAATCAAAAGAACCACATTTATGCTTCTCAGCTGGTGGTTTGGATGAAGAATTGTGAAATGCTGAAGGCTTCTTTTTCTTGTAGATTATTCAGACGCAATGGAATGCTTAAGATGCAGGGGGCCTTAGAGTGCATCTCCTCCCCATCCCCTACACTTTAAAAAAGAGTAGATATGGAAACCATGAGGCCTTGCAGGATACAAGTGATTTGCCCAAAGCCCTATGGCCTTGGAGCCTCACCTATAACCCAGGATTTTTTCTTCCTAGTCTGGGACTTAGTTCAGATTATGATTATGGTTGTGATATATGACATTCAATGCACTGTTTTTTGTTCTTGGATTCATCCAACATCAAAATACTTATGTCTAAGAAGTGAGGCATCTGGGAAAGATTGAGGGCATAAGGAGAAGAGGATGACAGAGGATGAAATGGCTAGATGGCATCACCGATGCAATGGACATGAACTTGGGCAAACTTTGGGAGATGGTGAGGGACAGAGAACAGCCTGGCATGCTGTATTCCATGGGGTTGCAAAGAGTTGGACATGACCAGGTGACTGAACAACAAGAGGCATAATTTTATACCCTAACAACAGGATTTAACCTTCACTCCTTTATTTTCTGATGCCAAGTTTTCCAGTTTGCCAGTGAAACTACAGCGTGCATTCATTCATTTTATTTAAGCAGTGCTGTTAAACCCATACTCTACCAATTTCTGGGCTCTGGAATTGCTGATCTCTGTGTAGGACCACAAACTGGAATAGGATAGCCAGTGTTTTGAGATGAAAGAAGAGGTAATTGGAGGAAAATATAAATATAATGGCAATATTATACACACAGAATACATTTTAATATGAACCATTGGTGACCCTAATAATTAAGCAGTAGAATAAGATAGACAGCTGGTGTAACTACTGCTCCTCCATATAGTATGAGTATTAACAACTCACTTTAAGGAAAAAGACTTAAAGGAAGATTGCTTTACTCAAAATATGAAAAACATTTTTTCTGCCTTTTAGTCAGTTTGGTGTTTTTTTTGATGTTGAGTTGTATAAGCTCTTTGCGTATGTTGAATATTAATAACTCTTCAGTCATATTATTTGCAAATATTTTCTTCCATTCAGTAGATTGTCTTTTCATCTTGTCGACAGTCCCATTACTGAGCAAAAAATGGCCAGAAAAACTGTTTTTCCAAAGAGGAAATGCAGATGGCCAACAGGCATATGAAAAGATGCTCAACATTGCTAATTATCAGGGATATGTGAATAAAAACCACCATGAGATATCAACTAACCTGTCAAAATGACTATCATCAAAAGATCATAAATAACAAATGTTGGCAAAGAAATGAAGAAAGGGGAACATTTGTACACTGCTAGTAAGAATGTAAGTTGGTTCGAGCCACTGTGGAAACACTATATGACCCAGCATTCCAGATCCTCAGTATATTTCTAAAAAAGGCAAAAACACTAAAATAAAAAATATTAATACCTGAATCCCAGTGTCATAGCAGAATTATTTACAATTGTCAAGATATAGAAGCAAACTAAAGGCCCAACAACAGGTGAATGGATAAAGA
>SJYW01008570.1:989956-1037156 GCA_006410735.1 Raphicerus campestris
ACATGACTACTGGAAAAACCATAGCTTTGACTAGGAGGACCTCTGTTGGCAAAGTAATGTCTCTGCTTTTTAATATGCTGTCTAGTTTGGTCACAGCTTTTCTTCCAAGGAGCATGCATCTTTTAATTTCATGGCTGCAAATTCCCTTAGGAAGCCCCTGTTCTTCGAGTCTCAGGGGCTGGAGGAGGTGCAGTCAGAATAGACATGTCTGCTTTTGTGCCCACCACCATCTCTGTCCCCATAAGCTCTCCCTGCCCTGCTCTCAGGCGTTCCATGGTCCTTTGTGGTTTTCACCTTTAATCTTGTGAAAATTAGGAGAGAAGCATTTTGCCACCCAGCTGTAACAAAGCACCTCCACAGTATAGGGAAACCTAGTTATTTAAAATGCATCTGTATGTATCCCTTTTCACAATATAGTTCAGAATTCAGCACTTGGTTTGAATGTCTCTGCAACAAATCAGATTTTCATTCTACAGGAGGACTTGGCCATGTGAAGGAATTTTATATCAACACCCTTTGTAAAATGAATAATCATTTCTCATCCTTCCTTAAATCAGTGGTTCTCAAACAGGGGTGATGTCCCCCCACTCCCTATGGAGGTACTTCAGGTTGTTTCAGGCTGGTGAGAAGCATCTTCAGAGCTGAGTGGACAGAAGCCAGCAGGTCACGAGGCACAGGCCAGCTCTGCCCACAGGGATTGTCTGGCCAGGATGTCAGTCATGGCCACTTTGAGAAACCTAGTCCTAACTGTGTCTAATTGTTCAGTTAAGGAATGCACACCAACTGTTATCAAACAGGACATTTTGTCACTTTTCATGTTGAAGTAATAGTCAATTCAACAGGAAGTTTTAAAAGTACAGAAAAAACATATACCTGTCTCCCAGATTCTCTGGGAGGATAATAACTCAGGTGCTTATAGGACAACAGTAAGACCAGGAAGTTGACAGTGATGTCATCTACAGATTTCACCAGGTCTCACATGCACTGTGTGGCTCTGTAACATCTTTTCACTTGTATTTGACCACCAGTCAAAGTGAAGAACTGTTGAGACTTCTCTGGTGCTGCAGTGGCTGGAACTCCACACTCCCAATGCAGGGGTCCAGGCCTGATCCCTGGTCAGGGAACTAGATCCCATTTGCCACAACTAAGACCCGTCTCAGCCAAATAAGTAAATATATATATATATATATATATATTTTTTTTTTTTTTTTTTTAGAAAAGGCACACAACTGTTTCATTAGCATCAAAACCTCCCCCTGGGACACTGCTATGCAGTTGAACCATCACACTGTCTGGCTCTGATTTTCATCAACCTCTATTTTGCAGCTCTGTGATTTTTCATTTCCAGAATGTTATATAAATGAAAGCATATGCTAGGTAACCTTTCAAGATTGGCTCTTTGAAAGGGCACGAGTACTTTTAAAAATAAGAAACGAATATTATGTCAGACACTTGACCTGAATTTTCCCATTAAAATTTCACACTGGCTCCCTGTATCAATTAGGAATTGCATTTGACTCTGAGTCATGAAAGAGCAGAAAATATTGGCTTATAAAATTAAGGAGTTTTTTAATGTGATGAAAAATGTGGAGCTAGATTTTTAAGATTAAGCTGTCTTCATATAATTTCTGGGCTCTTTTTGGCATTTTATCTGCTCTCCTAGTAGTTGGCTGTCTGACCTGTACAAGAGAGAGCTGCCATCTTAGCCACATTCTCTCGGAAGGAAGAAGGGAGACAGAATGGGACAGTCTTGCCCCTGAGGCTTCTAAGAAGCCTCACCCAATTCCACTTACACGTCTAACAAACATTTGTCACCTGGACACCCCCAGTGGAGAGAAGTCCTTGGAAACATGGGTGTTTAGCATGTTGACACTCCAAAGAAAAGCAAGGATGGGTAATTAAGAAAAAGATAATAGATGGTGTTACATAGGCAGCTAGAGTTGTCTACCACAAACCTATACATCAATTTTACATGTAAAGGAGCTGAGTATTAGACAGGATGACATTGAAGGTGACCCAGTTAATAAAGGGTAATTTGGCTTTGAAGCCAGGTCTGATTGATCCCAAACCCACACTTTCAGTCACTCTGCTTTCTGTAGGTCTCAAGGGCTCCCCACTGAGATGAGGGTGAGATTAGGAAACTGGAGAGCAAGCGATCTATAGTAGTCTGGCTCTCCCGAGAGACAGAACCAGTAGGGTGTGTGCACATGAATGAGAGGTGAGATTTATTACAGCAGCTAGCCCGCACAATTATGGAAACTAGGAACACCACAGTTGCTGTCTGTAAACCAGGAGAGCCAGTGATGCAAGGCCAGGAGACCAGCATCCCGTCTCAAGCTGGCAGGAAGAGCAAATCAACCTCCCTGCACCTTTTTGTTCCACTTGGTCCCTCAGCAAGTTGGACGGTGCCTCTGCATCGGGGAGGGCAATCTGCTTTTCTCATCCTTCCTATTCAAATGCCAGGAACACCCTCACAGACACACCCAGGAATACTGTCTGACCTGGGCCTCCAGTGGGCCAATCAAGGTGAAAGGTGAAAGTGCCTACCACAGCGCCACCCTCTAGAGCCAGGAAACTGACCTCGTCGGAGATACCTGGGAGCCCCTTCCTCACAAAGGAGAACACAATGCAAGAGGCGTCGAAAGAGGAGAATGCGAGTTAATCTCCAGCGTCCACCTGGGTGATATCAAATACACATGGGCACATAATTCACTTCTCAGGGCAAGAATACTCTGCCTCCTTACGTCTTTTCTGTTTCCTTTTAGGTGAGGTTGGTCTGGACCAGGGGTCCCCAACCTCTGGGATCTAATGTGATGAAATGAGGTGGAGCTGATACAATAATAATAGAAATAAAGTACACAAAATTATAATACTCTTGAATCATCCCCCGCAGTCATCCCCCCATCCCAGCCTGTGGAAAAATTGTCTTTCATAAAACTGATCCCTGTTGCCCAGAAGATTAGGGACCACTGGGCTAGACCTACTATGAACTCCAAAACCTTCTTACTGAGCAGTGAATAGTCTGTGATGCCCATGAAGGTAGGCACTCACAGTCCCTCTGGCTCTGTCTACATCAGGCAGAAGATATAAAATGTTGATGGGAAGTTACTGTGGGAGAATTAAGTCTATTATCTATAAGGTAACATATTGCCTTAGAATGAACGCAAGACAGTGATTCCATCAGTGGCATTCCTGGGCCCTTACTGTTTGTAGGAGTTTCATTTGAGTGTTTTATGTCTGACAGTTGGTCCAGATAGCAAATTCTACAGAATAACCAATTGACAGCAATGTATTTGCTGTATATAAACTGTGTGGGAATTTTAACCACTTATAATTTAAAATATACTTACCTTTGGAGGCTTTATTTCTCCACACTCACACAAAAGGGATTTGCAGTGTCCATTTACACAAAAATTATTCTCCAAATATTTTCCCTCTCTGAAAGAATATGTCTTTTTCTATTTGTTTTTACTATGATAGCTTTATGTCATAAGAAACATTGTATTCTATAGATAATTTTGGAAGGGAAAACTATTTATTCTTATGACTGATAGGGAAATGTCAAAAATCCTGCATGGAACTATTATCTATAAACACAAGTTAAATACCACCTTGCTGCTTCCAGTGTCTAAGTGAGAGTACAATAATGCTGAATTGATGACTCAGCATTTTGGTCTCTCTTTGAAACTAGAAGGAAATGGCAACCCACTCTAGTATTATTGCCTGGAGAATCCCATGAGTGGAGGAGCCTGGTGGGCTACAGTCCATGGGGTCACAAAGAGTCGGACATAACTGAGCAACTTCAGTATATCCAGGTTACTAATTGTTTGATCTGGAGTAAGTTATTTAAGCTTTACAGTGCATTTGCACAACTAAAGAGATGGGCTGCTCCTACCATTTTGAAAGAGCTGTTGTCAAGTTTATAGCAATATATGTGAGGTGGCCTGGGTGTGCCCCTGTGTTCTGTCATGGAGACCCAGGTGATGGCACTCCCTAATGGAGGCTGTGCGCCCTGGGGCACAGTCCCCGCATCAGCTCAGTGCTGAGCAGCTAAGCGCTCCATTAGAAATTCTCACAGTGCACTGTTCCCATTCATTTCCTCTAAGAAGTGCTTTACAACATATAGATGTTAAAATCTGTATGGGTCTTAGGAAGCTGGGTAAATAGAGCAGCATTTAATTCCATCGATCTTTGTCATGATAAGATTGATAGTGTGTCAGGAAAAAGGCTTTGAAGGTACAATAAGCACCTCAGTGACGAGCTTCCTTCTCTGTTGCCTGAAGTGTCAACAAAGGCAAAGGCTTTCACCAGGACTTTCAGAGGAAAATCAATGGCACGATACAGTGCTTCTTATCATAGAGGATGGCCTGCTACGTCCCGCTGTCACTTATATAGCTCAGCTTGCAGATTTTTGTGAACTCGGGGCCGGAGATATCACCATGAGTACCTTGAAATTAAACCCACTGTAGAATCATGATCGTTACTCAGCTTCCCAGAGTGCTTTTGAAATGCTGCCCTTCTCGCTGAAAATGCTAATTCCCTCTCACCTGGCCTGCTGCTGTGAGAGTTCCTAGTCCAAACACTGTTCAGGCTCTCAGCACACAGCAACACCATCTTGCCCAAAGAAGGTCAAGCAACCGCCCAGAGGTGGTTTCTGACTGGCACAGTCCCAGACAGACCAGAAAACCCTACTGTTAATGCTACGGGACCCAAGACGCACTGTGAATAGCTTGTGGTGTATACGTAAATAATGCAGTGAACTGGGGCTTAAAATGAGACACTCACCAGCAATGAGACACTGCAGCGCGACTGGTAGAATGCCCAAAATCCAGAATCCTAACCCTGCTGTCAGGGGAGTGTAATCTCCTTGGTTGTATCTTGCCTCAAAATAAAATTTGAAGTGATGGACTTTAAAGCCCTTGGCGTGTCACAGCTCTCAGACAGACTGTGTTATGGTTCTCAGGCAGATCAATTTTATTTAGAAAATAAAGGAAAATACTTCCTCGAGGCATGAGGGAATGCTAACCCAAAAGACACGAAGAGAGAGCGAGCACATGCGTGCAGGAGAGAGAGAGCAAGAGAGAGAGAGAGAGAGAGAGCAAGCGAGCATGCCCCGGCCCTTTGGCTCCTCTTTTTATATCCTTTTCCCTCCCCCTGGGCCTGCCCTATGTAACTTGGGCTAGCAAGGAGTGTCGTTTATTCTACCCAAGGTTCTTACTCCGGTCCTCGGACCTTCCTTTGTTCTATTTTTGGGGCTTTTCCAGTTTTTGTCTTTTAGCCACTGCCACTCTGGACTCCTTTTTCCTATTCTAACTACCTAACAGTACCAAATGCCAGAGAGGATGTAGAGCAACGGAACCCTCATTCATTGCTGGTGGGACTACAGAACCACACAGTCATTTTGAAAGATAGTTGGGAAGTTTCTTATAAAACCAAATACTCCATACACTTTCTGTACAATCCAGAAATACTTGTTGGTATTCACCAAAAAGGAGTTGAGAATTTATGTCCACACACAAACCTGCACACAAATGTTGAAAGCAGCTGTATTCATTGTTGCCAAAACTTAGAAGCAACCAAGATGCCCTTCTATGGGTGAATGGATAAGTAAATTGTGGTACATCCAGACAATGAA
Organism: Raphicerus campestris; assembly: GCA_006410735.1. Taxonomy (NCBI): domain Eukaryota; kingdom Metazoa; phylum Chordata; class Mammalia; order Artiodactyla; family Bovidae; genus Raphicerus; species Raphicerus campestris. Next base: position 995,592 of record SJYW01008570.1, read on the forward strand.
ATATTCAGCACTGAAAAGAAATGAGTGAAAAGGGAGAAAAAAGAAATGAGACATTAAGTCATGAGAAGCCACAAAGGAAAATTAAATGCATAATACTAAACTTAAGAAACCGATCTGAAAAGGCTATATACTGTACGATTCTAACTATGTGACTTTCAGGGAAAGTAGTATAGAGACAACACAGAAATGAGTGGTCATCAGGGGTTGGGGGATGGAGGCATGAACAGGTGGAACATAGAGGATTTTAAGGACAATGACACTACTCTGTTTGATACCATTGTGTTGAATATATGTCACTATATGTTTGTCCAAACCCATAGGCTGTGCAAGACACGAGGGAAACTTAAACTGTGGATTCTTGGTGATGATGACATGTCCATGTAGGTTCATCAGTCGTAATAAATGTACCATCTGGTGGAGGTGTTAATAATGGGAGAGGCTGTGCATGTATGGAGACAGGAGGTGTTTGGGAGATTACTATACTGACCATTCTAAAGAGAATAAGGTCCTAAACAGTAAGTAAAGGAAAAGAGGGACTATTGCATAATACACAGACACTATATGAAAATCAGACATCAGTATCTATAAGTAAATTTTTTTTAGAAAACAAACAAGAAAGAGATATTCTTTCTAGTTAGCTTCTAACAGTCTGCAGAGCATGAGTCAAGCAGAAACATTCATAGGTTGGATTAGAAATAAAAGCGTATCTGATATTTACACAATGTCATTTCCCTGGGGCACACAGTGAGTACATTGCCATATAATTTTAGGAACATTTTTACATTAAACAATGCTGAGTTGACTCTTTTTTTTAACTCTATCAAAAATGGTTTATAAACACAATAATTTTTATTTAACTATAGTTAAGATATAACATTGTGTTAGATTCAGGTGTACAGCTTCAGATTTCTTTATACTATAGGTTATTACAAGATAGTGAATGCAGTTCCCTTTGTTAGATAGTAAATCCTTTTTGTTTATTAAGTATAATAATTATTGAAATAAAAATGAAGTTGTCAAAGTTAAGCAAACTAATAGCATACCTTGAGAAGTCTCTAAACACGAGTGATTTGGTTTTCATGTTAGAAATCACATGTCTTGAATGCGCCTATGTGTCTGTGTTTTATATACTACACTGCCGTTCTGAGCTCCCTTCCACAACTGGGAAATCTGGGCTATAAGGGGTTTACTCTCTCTGAGGCTTAAGTTCTATAACTAGGTTGGAAGCATGTGGATTTCTAATCAAAACATCTCTACCAAAATTCTATGGCCTGTACTCTGAGTGAGAATGAAATGTTACAACAAGATAGAGTAATTTGGGTAAAGCAAAAATAATTTGCGTTGTTGTTCATTGAGATGGTAGGATGGCATCACTGACTTGATGGACAAGAGTTTGGGCAAACTCCAGGAGATAGTGAAGAACAGGGAAGCCTGGTTTGTTGTAGTCCATGGGGTCACAAAGAGTTGGACATGGCTTAGTGACTGAACAATAACAACTTTTGTCAGCAAAGTGATGTCTTTGCTTTTTAATATGCTGTCTAGGTTGGGTACACCTTTTCTTTCCAAGGAGCAAACATCTTTTAATCTCATGGCTGCAACCACCATCCACAGTAATTTTAGAGCCCAAGAAAGTAAAATCTGTCACTTTGTCCACTTTTCCCCCATCTATTTGCCATGATTTGATGGGACCAGATGCCATGATCTTAGTTTTTTGAATGTTGATTTTTAAGCCAACTTTTTCACTCTGTCTCCTCATCAAGAGGCTCTTTAGTTCTTCTCCACTTTCTGCCATTAGAGTGGTATCATCTGCATATCTGAGGTTGTTGATATTTCTCCCAGTAATCTTGATTCCAGTTTGCGATTCATCCAGCTCAGCGTTTCACATGGCGTACTCTGCATTTAGGTTAAATAAGCAGGGTGACAATATACAGACTTAACATACTCCTTTCCCAGTTTGAACCAGACTTTTGTTCCATGTCTATTTCTAATTTTTGCTTCTCATCCTGCATACAGGTTTCTCAGAAGACAGGTAAGGTATTCCCATTTTCCACAGTTTGTCATGATCCACACAGTCCAAGGTTTTAGCATACTCAAGGAAGCAGAAGTAGATGTTTTCTGGAATTCCCTTGCTTTTTCTGTCATTCAATGGATGTTGGCAATTTGGTCTCTAGTTCCTTTGCCTTTTCTAAATCTGGCTTATATATCTGGAAGCTCTCAGTTCATGTACTGCTGAAGCCTAGCTTGAAGGATTTTGAACATTACCTTGCTAGCATGTGAAAGGAATGCAGTTGTAGCATAGTCTGAATATTCTTTGGCTTTGCCTTTCTTTGTGATTGGAATGAAAATTGACCTTTTCCAGGCCTGTGGCCACTGTTGAGTTTTCCAAATTTGCTGGCATAGTGAGTTCAGCACTTTCACAGCACTATCTTTTAGAATTTGAAATAACTCAGCTGGAATTCCATCACCTCCACTAGCTTTGTAGTGATCCTACCTCAGGCCCACTTGACATCATACCCCAGGATATCTGACTCTAGGTGAGTGACCACACCGTAGTGGTTCTCTGGGTCATTAGGACCTTTTTTGTATAGTTATTCTGGGTATTCTTGCCACTTCTTCTTAATATCTTCTTCTGCTTCTTAATATCTTCTGTTAGGGCCTTGACATTTCCATTTGTTATTTTGCCCATCTTTGCGTGAAATGTTCCCTTGGTATCTCCAATTTTCTTGGAGAGATCTCTAGTCTTTCTAATTCTATTGTTTTCCTCTATTTCTTTGCATTGGTCACTTAAAACGGCTTTCTTATCTCCCCTTACTGTTTTCTGGAAGTCTGTATTCAGATAGGTATATCTTTCCCTTTCTCCTTTGCCTTTTGCTTCTCTTCTTTTCTCAGTTGTTTGTAAGACCTCCTCAGACAACCACTTTGCCTTCTTGCATGTCTTTTTCTTGGGGATGGTACCACAGTTATTGCAGTTTCTTGTAGAGATGTAACCACACTATGGCCTATAAGGGTTATGAGTAAAGACATTGAGTTGGGTAGGTGTGGCATTTTCAAATTTGCAGCACCTCTGACTACAAATACCAAAGCACACAATATGTTTAGATTCTCTAAGACACGTAATTTATTTCTTAGAAGACTGTCTTCTAAGTTAAGTCTTCTAACTTAAGAAGTTAAAACAGAAAACACTACTTTTAAGTTAGTTTGAATACTTGGAAGCATTAATGTATTTATTTACTTGAGAGAAGAGGTCATCACTCATGTACTGTATTGCTAATACTTGTGTGTGTGTGTGTGTGTGTGTGTGTGTGTGTTATTCATTTCACCACTCAAGAACTAACTAGGGCATCTATACCTTCAACTCAATCCAGATGCTAAGCAAAATAAAGATGGTTTTTATATCTACCTACACNCGTAGAGCAACGGAACCCTCATTCATTGCTGGTGGGACTGCAGAGCCACACAGTCATTTTGAAAGATAGTTGGGAAGTTTCTTATAAAACCAAATACTTCACACACTTTCTGTACAATCCAGAAATACTTGTTGGTATTTCTTATCTGAACTATATAGCTTGGGTTCTTATGCAATGCAGAAATTTAACTAACCCTACGTATCTAAGCTTCAAATGTTGTTTGTGTTTACCACTTTTCAGGAAGAGCTCCTACTTTCCTATCATTATCAAGGTCATGGATAACAGTCTCTGAAGACTAGTCACATGACTTTGAAGGATATAATAAAATATCATTAAAATTTAGAATAGAGATGCTCAGCCCCCTTTCTGCTATTTTTGTAACAATAAACTGTGATGAAAAACTGAAATTTAAGACTGTTTTCTTCTATCCTTTCAACATTTTCCTCTTTCAATATACTTTCACAGGACTATAGATTTTATTTTTCAGTAAATTAGATGGATGTTATAAAAACTTCTAAAAATTCTGCTAGCAGCATTAATATATTACAGATATAATTAAGATGTGGTCTTAGTTATAGGAAGATAAGCTCTTCTCAGGTTAAGCATGCATGCTCTGTTGCTAAATCATGTCTGACTCTGTGACTCCCATGGTCTATAACCCATCAGACTCCTCTGTCCATGGGCTTTCCAAGACAAGAATACTGGAGTGGGTTGCCCTTTCCTTCTCCTGGGGCTTTCCAGGTAGTGCTAGTAGTCAAGAACCCGCCTGCCAATGAAGGAGACATAATAAATGCAGGTTCGATCCCTGGGTTGGGAAAATCCCCTGGAGGAGGGCATAGCAACTCACTTCAGTATTCTTGCCCGAGGGTCACCATGATCAGAGGAGTCTATAGGGTCAAGAAAGGTCAGACATGACTGAAGCGACTTGGCACGCACCCTCCAGGGGATCTTCCTGACCCAAGGATCAAACCCATGTTTCCTGTATCTCCTGCATCGTTGGCAAGTGGATTCTTTATCACTGAGCCACCTGGGAAGCCCTCTTAGGATAAGACATTACCATAATTTACGACAATTCTATATTATAGCCCATGGGGTCACAAAGAACCAGACATGACTGAACACACACACACACACACACACACACACACACACTTGCAAGACTTAGAATAGAAACACATTGAACAGAGTTGTTACTTACTGAGCAGCTCCTGCGTGCTATTTGTCTTATGTTTCGACGTTTCTTCTTTGTTAAAAATCCTACAACACTTCACAGATGAGGAACTTGTGAAGATTAGATATTTTTGTCATTCTTTTAGCTCTGCCTAACTTTAATATATAAATATCAAAGTAGAATTGTGCCATTCTGGGTTACGTGTCAGCTGTGTATTACGTGGACAAGGGGTGATGAAGTCCATTGCTGTTGTCCAAGCAGAGAATAACTGGACAACTAAAAAATAAAATGATTAAAGACAACTTGCATAGGAAGTGTGGTCAAGAAATACCTGTACTTCTCAGAAGGAAGCTGTAAGTCATGCTTACCTGTGGTTGGATGATTTTGGTTCTGTTTTGTACTTTCTGACTGTTGCTTTTAAATGCTTGTGTGCCTTGCTCATCCTCTAGCTATGAAATAGTCACAGAAGGTATCTTAAGTATTCTGAACTTTCTTCACACCCTGAGTGTTAACCCCTAATACTCTGGGTGGATTTAAACATGTTTGAAAATAAAGCAAGTGGGTTATAGCCAGTTTTAGAGACAAAAGCAAATGCATGGAGATTAAAGCTACAGAGAATATTTAAGTGGAAATTTAAAAAAAAAAAGATTGAACAAGTTTGTTTGTCCTTGATGATCAGCTCTTCTGCCAGAAATAAGGATACTCAAGATCTGAAGAAAGTTCAGAAGATTTGGGAGTATCTTTGAAGAGGTTGAATAAGGAAACATACATACTAGAGGCAGTCATAAGCATCCAATTCTCACTTTCCAACAAGTACATAAAAATAGCAAGCAGGACAAGCTGTCATTGAATGAGAAGACACAGCTATTTTTTAAAGGAAAAACCATTACTGATAAAACATAACTTCCATATGCAGAGGAAAAAAAGTGTTTATAATTTTGCCCATAAGAGATTATTAATTATTGTGTTTAAAATTAAGGAATGGTCTTATTAAACATATATGCTTTTATTCTTAATTTTAAGTTACCCAAATATTTGCACAGGAGACAGTAAAGCACAAAAGTCAAATTCTCTAATTTTGGTTTGTAAAGGATTTTTTTAAATGTTGCAATAAAAAAAGGTTAGCTTGCAAATAATTTAAAAGGAGATAATTTATCTTCCAATTTTAAAATGTCATATTCTCAGTTTGAAACAAAATAAAGGAAAAATATGAGGAAATTCACTAATGATTCTTTTAATGCTTTATGGATTCCTTTTAAGTACTACAGTTGTACTGTCACTAGCAGAACTGGAGATCTAAATGATATTTCTCAGGTTGACTTGTCTAGAATGTGCATGGTGTCTAGTCTCCTCTAGTAATTAATCCCAGCAAACAGAACGCACAGTGAAGTGCTCAGTTCCCTAGTCCTGGCTGGAGTCTGAGAAACGCAGCAACAACTTGTTTAAACTGTTCTGCGGGGCATGGTTAGTTGCTTCTCACTTGTTTCTTTGGCATCTTCCTTTCATTTTTGAAATCCTACATTATCTCCAAATTCTGAGTTGTTTTGAATTGTTGTCCTATTGCATTCTAATTGACTCTTACACAGAATAGTGCATTTTACTTGATGGAAATCAATAATCCTTATCTTTCAGTCATTTTTCAGTGTTCTTACTTGAATCTACTGATGACATTTAACAAAGACAATATTGTTTCTACAGGCTGTCAGAAAAAAAAATCATATACACTTGTGTATCTTCTATCTACAATCCAATAGCATTTGAAATGTCTAAAATTAAATAGTCATTTTCTACATGTTGCTAATGTACAGCTCCATATTTTAAGCTCCAGAATTTGCAGCTATCCTCAGCTGCTGGCTGAATAAAGTAATTATATTTTATATTATTTTCTTTTATTTAAAAGGGATATATATATAGTATGTATATATGTATATGTATAAATGTATATATATATATGTGTGTGTGTATATATATATATACATATACACACACACACATATATTCATTTAGGAAAATTGGAAGAGTGCAAAAAAGTAGAAAAAAAGAGAATCAATCATTAGTACATAATCTATTGACAGCCATGCAACATTTTGATATATTTTTACATCAGAATTCCCACTACACCAGCGTTTCTGTGTTCTAAAAATCTGCATTTTTAATAATGTCACTAATTAATAATCACACAGAAGTTATTGATGTAGGTGATCTATGGATTGTGTTTTGAGAAACATGCTACAGGATAATTTAAACTTCATGGATTATGGAGAGAGAGAGTGAACATTTTCAATAAGAGAACAGTTATGTTCAAACTTGTTTAAAGAACAAAACTATAATGGGCTATTAAGGATGTATATGATGGATAATTTGAATGAAAGGAGAGTGAACAGACTGTTGATAAAGCCCAGCCCAAGAACAAGGCATGTGTTTGAATTAGAGCTAACTGAAATTTATCGAATGTGTAGTGTGCACCACATACTATTTTAGGTGTTCTATGCATGTTCATTTCTTGCTTCCCTACAATAATCCTATAAGTGATATTATTCTGCATGTCATGTAGATAAGGAAAGGGAAACATACATAACTGAATTTACTTATGCAAATCATACAGCTAGTAAACTACAAAACCAAAATTCAAAGCCAGAGGAGGTCCAGGACCTCCTCTGACCACCAGTGAGCCTCTTCCTTCATCATTTACAATCTCTAGAAAGCATATTTTGGAAGAACTCCAGTAAATTTACCATTCATCTATGACCACAGAAATAAGCTTTTTTGTTCTTAATTAGTCCATTTTTGTATGGGTAGCTATAGGTCAAACAATGTGTAAGCATTGTTCAAAATATTTTCTGAAATAAATATACAGATGTGGGATGTTTAAGTAGACTTGAAATGTAGTAGATTTTCTCTGCATGTTTGGTAGCTAGAACAAATTGTTGCCCAAGTTTTGCCATAGAATAAAATGTCAGAAAGAATCTTCTAGTATCAAAATCAAAAGCAGCCTTTATTCTACTAATTGAAAAAAGTGACATGACAAGAACCATTCTTTTGTTTTGTTTTGTTTTAGTATAGTAAAACTGAGAAGTTGAACCACTGGTGAAATCTTATGAATTTAATGAATAGAATATAATTCATGAATAAGTAGTTTACTAGCTAGCAGTTCTTAGGGATGGAATAGGTGAGGGTGAGTATGCCCATAAAATAAACCATTCTTACCCTTAATGAATAATTTCATATAAAAAAAGAAAAATTTCTAGAATCCTCAGGCATGCTGGAATGTTACAGATATTTGTGAGTATAATTTTTTCCCCTTATTCTGAAGGGCATCAACTTGGTTTTGCTTTGTACAACTTTAGAGCTATTTTGGTTTATGCTAATGTGAGGCCATCAACCTTTGACTAGCTTTAGAATCTAAAGTTAAACCCTGTATATGTGTGATAGTCCCAGGTTTTTTAGGTTAAATGGTATACCTGGGAAAGATAAGTGTATTGATTCAGCAAATATTTATGCACATAAAGTACTGGACCCAGTAGTTTAAAAAAAGAAAAGCAAAATGACTTCTGTTTTCTTAGATTTTGCATTCTAATTAGAAAGACAGAAAATGAACAGATAGATGATAGATGAATACATAGATACATAGATAGATGGATACATGGATATATAGATAGATAGATACATAGATACACAGATAAATGGATACACAGATATATAGGTAGATACATGGACAGATGATGATTGATAGGTAAAAAAGAAAACTCTGATAATGTGAAGAGACTTTGAGGGGAGAACACTAGGTAATTAGCATGCCTGCCAGTGAACAGTGTAAGAATGGTATTCACAGGGTCAAAAAAGACCCTTGAGAAAAAATACTCAAATTGGATCCCTATAGGAGGGGCAGCCATGCCCAGGACTCAAGAGAGAACTTTCCAGTAAGAGGCAATCTATGTACAGTCCAGGAGCAAATAGAGAACAGTTAGACACAAAAAAACCTAAAGGAGGGGAAATCCTTTCTTTTATATCAAGGTACAAATTTGGGGTCAAATAATAGATCACTCTTAAAAGTCGTAGTTTGAAGCATTAATTCATATTCATCATTAGCTATTTCTATCTGACCTTTTTTTTTCTTGATGGAAATTTGTATATTTCTAGAGTTTACCTTCTGGGACAGGAGATATTTATAGACATAACTGAAGATGAATTAAAAATGAGTGAATGAACCATGTAAAATGTCTGTGTAAACCATTGCTTTGTAGGACTTGATTGAAGCAGGACTCAGGCTATCCATTCCCCTCATCCCATACATTGAGAGTGTCAGTATTTTCCTGTTTTGCACCTTCTTCTCTTAACACACGCGTAGACCCCTCTCTACTTCCTGTTTGCTTCGTAAATCCCAAGCTCTCTCAAGCTTCCTTTGCCTTCATGAAAAGAAGTGGGTGACCAAGATATGCAGGCATTTAAATGACCTCACCAAGCATATGTTGCTAGTATCCATGATAGATAACTATAACAGTAGAATCTAGTCCACTGATGTTCAGGTGGCAACATCTCCCTGCAAGCTTGACATGAGGTTGGGTGGCTGCCTCATTTCCACCTTTTTACAAATTGGCCAGCTCTGGCCCTGAGGCCTGAATGGATTCACACTGCTTCACTGCAGGCTGTTACATAAGTCAGGACAGAGGCAGGGTGTCAAAATGCTGATGGGAACCTCCCAGTCATTCTTTAGTTGTTTTTTGGGTTTTTTCTTTCCCCCTTTCTTTCTTGTTGGACCATGGACATTTATAAATTGGCCCATGAGAAAGACAAAAATTTAAATTAAACCATCCTTGGATGCTAGGCTTCATAAGCAATGTTGATATTGATTTGCAACAGCTCCCGGTCTCTACACCTGTTTCAAGTTAGATTGCTAAAGTAATATATTCAGACAAACACTGCAGTTTGAAGAGTAGATTTTTAAAAATAAATCAGAATGGCTGAATCACTAATGAGCCACCTTGGGAAGCTGCCTCTGGCATCTGGGGCTCAATCACAGAAGTAAATGTGTTGCCTGATTCTTTGTCTAACTCTGTGGCTCAATAAGTAGAAATAAATGTACATGTCTTTATTTTTTATCAACTCTACCCTTTCCTTTCTATATAACGTCATTTATTTTTCTTAGTTACTTTATTTTGGCTGTGTGCTCGCTCCCATTGCCCGTTTTGACACACTGGCTCTGTCTTGACTTGCGAGTCTTTGTTGCCGTGTGCAGGCTCTCTCTAGTTGCAGCCAACGGGGGTTGCTCCCCAGTTGTGTGTGGGTGCCTCACTGTTGTGGCTTCTCTTGTTGTGGAACATGGGCTCTAGAGCGTGGGGACTCAGCAGTTGTGGTGAACAGGCTTTGTTGCCCAGCAGCATATGGGATCTTAGTTCCTGGACCCAGGATCAAACCTGTATCTCCTGCATTAGCTGACAGATTCTTAACCACTCTTTATATATGGAATTTAGAAAGATGGTAATGATAACCCTATATGTGAGACAGCAAAAGAGACACAGATGTATAGAACAGACTGTTGGACTGCATGGGAGAAGGCAAAGGTGGGATGATTTGAGACAATAGCAGTGAAATACGTATATTATCATATGTGAAACAGATCACCAGTCCAGGTTCAATGCATGGGACAGGGTGCTCACGGCTGTTGCACTGGGATGACCCTGAGGGATGGGATGGGGAGGGAGGTGGGAGGAGGGCTCAGGATGGGGAACACATGTACACCCCTGGCTGATTCTTGTCAATGTATGGCAAAACCCACTGCAATATTGTGAAGTAATTAGCCTCCAAATAAAATAAATATATTAATAAAAAAGAGGACTTTACAAAATATTCTTTAGCTCAGTCTTTTCATATTTAAGTAAAATACCATTTACATAATTATTTACAATGAATTCTGTTCTTTGAACTATCTTTCAGTGTCTGTGTGCTCGCTCCCATTGCCCGTTTTGACACACTGGCTCTGTCTTGACTTGCGAGTCTTTGTTGCCATGTGCGGGCTCTCTCTAGTTAAACACACTGTTTAACTAAACAGTGTGTTAGTAAAATACCAGAAACACAAGAAAAAAATATTTTCTTTTCCTTCCTATACAAAGTAACCTCTTCACTAAATAAACATGCTAAAAAGGACATTATTTTTTCTTTTTATCTGGGACTCATAATCTTGATCCATCATCTCTGGGGTTTTATTTGTCAAAGACAAACAAAACTAAATTTGATTAGCATTTCTTGAAATTCTTCTGTGTTACTGTATGGAACTCTTAGATTTTTTGAATACTTCTATGAGATGATATATTCCTATTTTGCTTTATTTTGTTTAAGCAGGGCCATATGTATCATTCTTTTAGATCTGTTTTCATCATTACCCAGCTATAAAAAATGTGCCTTCTGTTATTTTTCTAGTTATTGATTTTGCCCCTTCATTCCAGTTATTTTTCATAAACTCATATCTTCTGTCTTCATCTATGGATCTGTAAGTTTCTCTTGCAATCCTTTCATCTTTTAGTCCTTCAAATTTGCAGCTAAGTTATTCCACATATCCTGCATTGATATATTTTAATGTTCTGTAAATGTTAATTCTGCATTTTACCACATCTAATAACACTCTGATTTATTCTATAGCAGTTATTGTATCGTGACTCTCCAGTTCCCAGTCTCTCACGTTTAATAACTATGCTGCCTTCTTTCGTCCATCTGGGAACACATTTCAATAATCTCCCAAACAATGCTTGTGGTTCTCTGGTTGCTTCATTTCAGGAATTAATGAAATTCTTGCAGAGATCTCACTAGTTTATTCTCTTATTTTACTCAGTAAACTGTTTTAACATTCCTGCATCACTGCTTTGGAGTCTGTTTATCTCCCAGGTGAGCTGGTTAGTCTTTGTTTCACTGTAAGAATACTCTGTCTCTGATAATTTTATTGACATTTTTATGATTTTTGCTTGAGGATTTTCTTTACACTATTAGTACCTGTCATCCTCACCCAACACCCAACTCATTTCTTTTTCTGAAATGTTGTAGATCTGACTTTAATTCTTGAGAATCCATAGTATTGTATCTAAGTATTTTTCCAAGACACGCTTCTTAGGAGAAGCATAATTCTACTGAAATGAAAAGGGAGGTGTGTAGTTGGAAATATTTGTCTAGAAATAAAATAACAGGATTCCTTTCTGGATAAAACTCGTATTCAGTTCAGTTCAGTCGCTCAGTCATGTCTGACTCTTTGTGACGCCATGCAACGCAGCACACCAGGCCTCCCTGTCCATCACCATCTCCTAGAGTTCACTCAAACTCACGTCCATTGAGTTGATGATGCCATCCAGCCGTCTCATCCTCTGTTGTCCCCCCTTCCTCCTGCCCCTAATCCCTCCCAGCATCAGACTCTTTTCCAATGAGTCAACTCTTTGCATGAGGTGGCCAAAGTACTGGAGTTTCAGCTTTAGCATCATTCCTTCCAAAGAGCACCCAGGGCTGATCTTCTTTAGAATGGACTGGTTGGATCTCCTTGCAGTCCAAGGGACTCTCAAGAGTCTTCTCCAACACCACAGTTCAAAAGCATCAATTCTTTGGCACTCAGCTTTCTTCAGAGTCCAAGTCTCGCACCCATACATGATTACTGGAAAAACCATAGCCTTGGCTAGACGTACCTTTGTTGGCAAAGTAAGGTCTCTGCTTTTGAATATGCTATCTAGGTTGGTCATCACTTTTCTTCCAAGTAGTAAGTGTCTTTTAATTTCATGGCTGCAGTCACCATCTGCAGTGATTTTGGAGCCCAAAAAGATAAAGTCTGACACTGTTTCCACCATTTCCCCATCTGTTTCCCATGAAGTGACGGGACCGGATGCCATGATCTTCGTTTTCTGAATGTTGAGCTTTAAGCCAACTTTTTCACTCTCCTCTTTCTCTTTCATCAAGAGGCTTTTTAGTTCCTCTTCACTTTCTGCCATAAGGGTGGTGTCATCTGCATATCTGAGGTTATTGATATTTCTCCCGGCAGTCTTGATTCCAGCTTGTGCTTCTTCCAGCCCAGTGTTTCTCATGATGTACTCTGCATAGAAGTTAAATAGTCAGAGTGACAATATACAGCCTTGACGTACTTCTTTTCCTATTTGGAACCAATCTTTTGTTCCATGTCCAATTCTAACTGTTGCTTTCTGACCTGCATGTAGATTTCTCAAGAGGCAGGTCAGGTGGTCTGGTATTCCCATCTCTTTCAGAATTTTCCACAGTTTATTGTGATCCACACAATCAAAGGCTTTGGCATAGTCAATCAAGCAGAAATAGATGGTTTTCTGGAATTCTTTTGCTTTTCCCTTGATCCAGCAGATGTCGGCAATTTGATCTCTGGTTCCTCTGCCTTTTCTAAAACCAACTTGAACATCTGGAAGTTCACAGACCACGTATTGCTGAAGCCTGGCTTGGAGAATTTTGAGCATTACTTTACTTACATGTGAGATGAGTGAAATTGTGTGGTAGTTTGAGCATTCTTTGGCATTGCCTTTCTTTAGGACTGGAATGAAAACTGACCTTTTCCTGTCCTGTGGCCACTGCTGAGTTTTTGAAATTTGTTGGCATATTGAGTGTAGCACTTTCACAGCATCTTTTTTCAGGATTTGAAATAGCTCAACTGGAATTCCATCACCTCCNGATGCTAGGCTTCATAAGCAATGTTGATATTGATTTGCAACAGCTCCCGGTCTCTACACCTGTTTCAAGTTAGATTGCTAAAGTAATATATTCAGACAAACACTGCAGTTTGAAGAGTAGATTTTTAAAAATAAATCAGAATGGCTGAATCACTAATGAGCCACCTTGGGAAGCTGCCTCTGGCATCTGGGGCTCAATCACAGAAGTAAATGTGTTGCCTGATTCTTTGTCTAACTCTGTGGCTCAATAAGTAGAAATAAATGTACATGTCTTTATTTTTTATCAACTCTACCCTTTCCTTTCTATATAACGTCATTTATTTTTCTTAGTTACTTTATTTTGGCTGTGTGCTCGCTCCCATTGCCCGTTTTGACACACTGGCTCTGTCTTGACTTGCGAGTCTTTGTTGCCGTGTGCAGGCTCTCTCTAGTTGCAGCCAACGGGGGTTGCTCCCCAGTTGTGTGTGGGTGCCTCACTGTTGTGGCTTCTCTTGTTGTGAAACATGGGCTCTAGAGCGTGGGGACTCAGCAGTTGTGGTGAACAGGCTTTGTTGCCCTGCAGCATATGGGATCTTAGTTCCTGGACCCAGGATCAAACCTGTATCTCCTGCATTAGCTGACAGATTCTTAACCACTCTTTATATATGGAATTTAGAAAGATGGTAATGATAACCCTATATGTGAGACAGCAAAAGAGACACAGATGTATAGAACAGACTGTTGGACTGCATGGGAGAAGGCAAAGGTGGGATGATTTGAGACAATAGCAGTGAAATACGTATATTATCATATGTGAAACAGATCACCAGTCCAGGTTCAATGCATGGGACAGGGTGCTCACGGCTGTTGCACTGGGATGACCCTGAGGGATGGGATGGGGAGGGAGGTGGGAGGAGGGCTCAGGATGGGGAACACATGTACACCCCTGGCTGATTCTTGTCAATGTATGGCAAAACCCACTGCAATATTGTGAAGCAATTAGCCTCCAAATAAAATAAATATATTAATAAAAAAGAGGACTTTACAAAATATTCTTTAGCTCAGTCTTTTCATATTTAAGTAAAATACCATTTACATAATTATTTAAAATGAATTCTGTTCTTTGAACTATCTTTCAGTGGCTGTGTGCTCGCTCCCATTGCCCGTTTTGACACACTGGCTCTGTCTTGACTTGCGAGTCTTTGTTGCCATGTGCGGGCTCTCTCTAGTTAAACACACTGTTTAACTAAACAGTGTGTTAGTAAAATACCAGAAACACTTAAGAAAAAAATATTTTCTTTTCCTTCCTATACAAAGTAACCTCTTCACTAAATAAACATGCTAAAAAGGACATTATTTTTTCTTTTTATCTGGGACTCATAATCTTGATCCATCATCTCTGGGGTTTTATTTGTCAAAGACAAACAAAACTAAATTTGATTAGCATTTCTTGAAATTCTTCTGTGTTACTGTATGGAACTCTTAGATTTTTTGAATACTTCTATGAGATGATATATTCCTATTTTGCTTTATTTTGTTTAAGCAGGGCCATATGTATCATTCTTTTAGATCTGTTTTCATCATTACCCAGCTATAAAAAATGTGCCTTCTGTTATTTTTCTAGTTATTGATTTTGCCCCTTCATTCCAGTTATTTTTCATAAACTCATATCTTCTGTCTTCATCTATGGATCTGTAAGTTTCTCTTGCAATCCTTTCATCTTTTAGTCCTTCAAATTTGCAGCTAAGTTATTCCACATATCCTGCATTGATATATTTTAATGTTCTGTAAATGTTAATTCTGCATTTTACCACATCTAATAACACTCTGATTTATTCTATAGCAGTTATTGTATCGTGACTCTCCAGTTCCCAGTCTCTCACGTTTAATAACTATGCTGCCTTCTTTCGTCCATCTGGGAACACATTTCAATAATCTCCCAAACAATGCTTGTGGTTCTCTGGTTGCTTCATTTCAGGAATTAATGAAATTCTTGCAGAGATCTCACTAGTTTATTCTCTTATTTTACTCAGTAAACTGTTTTAACATTCCTGCATCACTGCTTTGGAGTCTGTTTATCTCCCAGGTGAGCTGGTTAGTCTTTGTTTCACTGTAAGAATACTCTGTCTCTGATAATTTTATTGACATTTTTATGATTTTTGCTTGAGGATTTTCTTTACACTATTAGTACCTGTCATCCTCACCCAACACCCAACTCATTTCTTTTTCTGAAATGTTGTAGATCTGACTTTAATTCTTGAGAATCCATAGTATTGTATCTAAGTATTTTTCCAAGACACGCTTCTTAGGAGAAGCATAATTCTACTGAAATGAAAAGGGAGGTGTGTAGTTGGAAATATTTGTCTAGAAATAAAATAACAGGATTCCTTTCTGGATAAAACTCGTATTCAGTTCAGTTCAGTCGCTCAGTCATGTCTGACTCTTTGTGACGCCATGCAACGCAGCACACCAGGCCTCCCTGTCCATCACCATCTCCTAGAGTTCACTCAAACTCACGTCCATTGAGTTGATGATGCCATCCAGCCATCTCATCCTCTGTTGTCCCCCCTTCCTCCTGCCCCTAATCCCTCCCAGCATAAGACTCTTTTCCAATGAGTCAACTCTTTCCATGAGGTGGCCAAAGTACTGGAGTTTCAGCTTTAGCATCATTCCTTCCAAAGAGCACCCAGGGCTGATCTTCTTTAGAATGGACTGGTTGGATCTCCTTGCAGTCCAAGGGACTCTCAAGAGTCTTCTCCAACACCACAGTTCAAAAGCATCAATTCTTTGGCACTCAGCTTTCTTCAGAGTCCAAGTCTCGCACCCATACATGATTACTGGAAAAACCATAGCCTTGGCTAGACGTACCTTTGTTGGCAAAGTAAGGTCTCTGCTTTTGAATATGCTATCTAGGTTGGTCATCACTTTTCTTCCAAGTAGTAAGTGTCTTTTAATTTCATGGCTGCAGTCACCATCTGCAGTGATTTTGGAGCCCAAAAAGATAAAGTCTGACACTGTTTCCACCATTTCCCCATCTGTTTCCCATGAAGTGATGGGACCAGATGCCATGATCTTCGTTTTCTGAATGTTGAGCTTTAAGCCAACTTTTTCACTCTCCTCTTTCTCTTTCATCAAGAGGCTTTTTAGTTCCTCTTCACTTTCTGCCATAAGGGTGGTGTCATCTGCATATCTGAGGTTATTGATATTTCTCCCGGCAGTCTTGATTCCAGCTTGTGCTTCTTCCAGCCCAGTGTTTCTCATGATGTACTCTGCATAGAAGTTAAATAGTCAGAGTGACAATATACAGCCTTGACGTACTTCTTTTCCTATTTGGAACCAATCTTTTGTTCCATGTCCAATTCTAACTGTTGCTTTCTGACCTGCATGTAGATTTCTCAAGAGGCAGGTCAGGTGGTCTGGTATTCCCATCTCTTTCAGAATTTTCCACAGTTTATTGTGATCCACACAATCAAAGGCTTTGGCATAGTCAATCAAGCAGAAATAGATGGTTTTCTGGAATTCTTTTGCTTTTCCCTTGATCCAGCAGATGTCGGCAATTTGATCTCTGGTTCCTCTGCCTTTTCTAAAACCAACTTGAACATCTGGAAGTTCACAGACCACGTATTGCTGAAGCCTGGCTTGGAGAATTTTGAGCATTACTTTACTTACATGTGAGATGAGTGAAATTGTGTGGTAGTTTGAGCATTCTTTGGCATTGCCTTTCTTTAGGACTGGAATGAAAACTGACCTTTTCCTGTCCTGTGGCCACTGCTGAGTTTTTGAAATTTGTTGGCATATTGAGTGTAGCACTTTCACAGCATCTTTTTTCAGGATTTGAAATAGCTCAACTGGAATTCCATCACCTCCACTGGCTTTGTTCATAGTGATGCTTTCTAAGACCCACTTGGCTTCACATTTCAGGATGTCTGGCTCTAGGTGAGTGATCACACCATTGTGATTATCTTCGTCGTGAAGATCTTATTTGGTATTGGTATATAGGAATTGCTAAGTCAGAATGAAGAGAGCCAGGCTTTTCCTTGGTTATGAAGACTTGTTAGGTTTCAAATAGTACAACCCCTCAGGTTGGTGGCAGAATGTGGTCTGGCCTGGTGGACGCGAGAAGTTTTCTATGAAAGAAGCCAATGAAGGTGGTGACAACACAACTACGCTAATCCAGTGCCTGCTGGACCACTGCACGATGCAAACACGTGGCTGCATCCTACTTTTAATCCTCAGCACCCAGCTCCTTGGGAGGCCTGATGTAAGGGGTGACAGTCCCTGTAGGTGCATCACAGAGAGAATGAAAGTAATTTATTTCCAATTACTGCTGAGAGAAGGGATGTGACAGATAATGGCCTTCACGGTGCGTTTTGTTTTTGTTTATGTGCTAACTTGCTTCAGTCATGTTCGACTCTGCGACTGCCATGACTCCTCTGTCCACGAAATTCCATGTGAGAATTCTGGAGTGAGTTGCCACTTACTTACTCCAGGGGATCTTCCCGACCCAGAGATCGAAACTGGCTCTCTTGCATTGCAGGCAGGGATGCAGTCTTTACCACCTGAGCAACCGGGGAAACCTGGCCTTTAGGCTGGAAATCTGCAAAGTTCTAGAGGACAGAACCACGTGGGAGATTCCAGGATCCGTATGCCATGCCCCTTATATTCCTGTGATGTGATGATATGACCAGACAGCTGTGGATGGAGAAATTGCATGTTGTCCTGCCTCTTTGAGTGTTTCTCTTTTCTGCCTCTGATTCCCTGGTTAATTTGACTCTTGGTAGCACAGGTTGATAATATTGCAGCTACATTTGAAATAACGTGCTCAGTCATGTCTGATTGTGTTTGGCCCATGGACTGTAGCCCACCAGGTTCCTCTGTCCATGGAATTTCTCTGGCAGTAATATTGGAGTGGGTTGCCACTTCCTGCTCCAGGAGATCTTCCCAACAAACAGATCAAACCCACGTCTCTTGCATCTCCTGCACTTGCAGGCACTAGCACCACCATATTATTATATGTCTCTTTTGATTAACAGTGCATTTAACTCTAATTTTAAATGGACATTTAGTGCTTGTATGTGGGGCTAAGTATAAAGCAAGGCTATCCTAGAATTTTTTTTTTCTAAATTGTTTCTTTCAAAGCATTTTTCTTTCTAGGTTGCAACCAAATCTTGGTAATTTCATACTACATATCATTGACCACTACCATGTGTAATTTGCAGATATGAAACATTTAATTTTTTTTTTCCTGTGGGAAACACCAGTGTGCATTTACTCAGACTCTTTGATGCATGCATTTGGATAGGATTGTCTCTTTATAATTAGTTAATACTTTTTCTTTCAATTTTCCTATGGTTGATCCTCAGTACCTCAGGCTAAAAACCTTAAAATTTGTTAGCAATTATTTCATAATTTTTAGTTCCTAAGAAAGTATGACTTTCTCTTCAAAATGTGAAATAAATTGCTTCTGCAAAGCACGTTAGCAATTTCCAGATATGTTCTTTTGGAGGAAATTCACAGTTTGAAAAGTCTTTCTTCTGCAAAATGATTTGAAGTTGAATGGATCAGATCATTAAGCCTTCTTTTTATCAGTTTCTTTCCCCTTCCTCTTTATCAGTTTAAAGCCCTCATTCCGTACCTTGTTGATTTCAACCCTCAGTCATTCATTAAGGTGATTATGAGTTAGCTTCTTCCAAGATATAGGGACTTTTTACTTACTTATTTTGTTCTGTTAGTTGTACATCTCAGAAAATTGTAAAATTATTCTCTTATTCTGTACCTCTTCCTATCGTCACAATTTCTGGCAGAAACATGTCATTCAAAAAAGTTTAAATATAATTTAAAGAGGACACTGAAACCAAAGGCACATAAAAAAATNTGAATTTCTCTTCAAAATGTGAAATAAATTGCTTCTGCAAAGCACGTTAGCAATTTCCAGATATGTTCTTTTGGAGGAAATTCACAGTTTGAAAAGTCTTTCTTCTGCAAAATGATTTGAAGTTGAATGGATCAGATCATTAAGCCTTCTTTTTATCAGTTTCTTTCCCCTTCCTCTTTATCAGTTTAAAGCCCTCATTCCGTACCTTGTTGATTTCAACCCTCAGTCATTCATTAAGGTGATTATGAGTTAACTTCTTCCAAGATGTAGGGACTTTTTACTTACTTATTTTGTTCTGTTAGTTGTACATCTCAGAAAATTGTAAAATTATTCTCTTATTCTGTACCTCTTCCTATCGTCACAATTTCTGGCAGAAACATGTCATTCAAAAAAGTTTAAATATAATTTAAAGAGGACACTGAAACCAAAGGCACATAAAAAAATAAAACTTTTGATGAGGAAGCCTAGTGATTCATGTGTGTGTAAGAAGCTAAAGGAAACTTTTGGAACTATATGCCACTGAATCATTCACACTTTAAAACACCAGGCAGCACTGTTTACAACAGCCAAAACACAGACACAACCTAAGTGTCCATAGATGGATGAGTGAAGAAAATGTGTTGTGTCTGTGTGTGTATATGTGTGTATACTGCTGGTGGCTCAGCAGTAATGAATTTGCCTGCAGTGCAGGAGGCATGGGTTCAATCCATGGATTGACAAGATCTCCTGGAGAAGGAAATGGTAATCTACTCCACTATTCTTGCCTTGGAAATTCCATGGACAGGAGAGTCTGGCAGGCTACAGCACACGGGGTTACAAGAATCAGGCTCAGCAGAGCCACTAAACCACCACCACCGCATATACATGCATGCAATGGAATATTAAGTCATACGTAGAAAAGAAATGCTACATGATCTCATGTATATGTGAAATATAAAAATATTCACAGAAGGCGATCCTAAGATGGCAGAGGAATAGGATGGGGAGACCACTTTCTCCCCCACAAATTCATCAAAAGAACATTTGAATGCTGAGTAAATTCCACAAAACAACTTCTGAATGCTGGCAGAGGACATCAGGCACCCAGAAAAGAAGCCCATTGTCTTCAAAAGGAGGTAGGAAAAAATATAAAAGANCTCAGCTTTCTTCGCAGTCCAACTCTCACATCCATACATGACCACTGGAAAAGCCATGGCCTTGACTAGATGGACCTTTGTTTGCAAAGTAATGTCTGTGCTTTTGAATATGCTATCTAGGTTGGTCATACCTTTTGTTCCAAAGAGTAAGCATCTTTTAATTTCATGGCTGCAGTCACCGTCTGCTGTGATTTTGGAGCCCCAAAAAATAAAGTCTGTCACTGTTTCCACTGTTTCCCCATCTATTTCCCATGATGTGATGGAACCAGATACCATGATCTTCGTTTTCTGAATGTTGAGCTTTAAGCCAACTTTTTTACTTTCCACCTTCACTTTCATCAAGAGGCTCTTTAGTTCCTCTTCACTTTCTGCCATAAGGTGATGTCATGTCCATATCTGTGGTTATTGATATTTCTCCCAGCAATCTTGATTCCAGCTTGTGCATCTTCCAGCCCAGGGTTTCTCATGATGTACTCTGCAGAGAAGTTAAATAGTCAAGGTGACAATATACAGCCTTGACGTACTCCTTTTCCTATTTGGAACCAGTCTGTTGTTCCATGTCCAGTTCTAACTGTTGCTTCCTGACCTGCATATAGATTTCTCAAGAGACAGATCAGGTGATCTGGTATTCCCATCTCTTTCAGAATTTTCCACTGTTTATTGTGTTCCATACAGTCAAAGGCTTTGGCATAGTCAATAAAGCATAAATAGATGTTTTTCTGGAACTCTCTTGCTTTTGTGATGATCCAGTGGATGTTGGCATTTTGATCTCTGGTTTCTCTGCCTTTTCTAAAACCAGCTTGAACTGCCATACGACCCAGTGCAGCAATCCCACTTCTGGGAATACACACTGAGGAAACCAGAATTGAAAGAGACACATGTACCCCAATGTTTATTGCAGCACTGTTTATAATAGCCAGGAAATGGAAGCAACCTAGATGTCCATCAGCAGACAAATGGATAAGAAAGCAGTGGAACATATACACAATGGCTTATTACTCAGCCATTAAAAAGAATACATTTGAATCAGTTCTAATCAGGTGGATGAAACTGGAGCCTATTATACAGAGTGAAGCAAGCCAGAAAGGAAAACACTAATACAGTATGCTGCTAAGTCACTTCAGTCGTGTCCGACTCTGTGTGACTCCATAGACTGCAGCCCACCAGGCTCCGCCATCCCTGGGATTCTCCAGGCAAGAACACTGAAGTGGGTTACCATTTCCTTCTCTAGTGCATGAAAGTGAAAAGTGAAAGTGAAGTCCCTCAGTCACGTCTGACTCTTAGCCCACCAGGCTCCTCCGTCCATAGGATTTTCCAGGCAAGAGTACTGGAGTGGGGTGCCATTGCCTACTCTAAATACAGTATAGTAACGCATATATATGGAATTTAGAAAATGGTAGCAATAACCCTGTATGCAAGATAGCAAAAGAGACACAGATGTATAGAACAGTCTTTTGGACTCTGTAGGAGAGGGCAAGGGTGGGATGATTTGGGAGAATGGCACTGAAACATGTATATTATTGTAGAGTCCAGGTTCAATGCATGATACAGGATGATTGGGGCTAGTGCACTGGGTTGATCCAGAGGGATGGTATGGGGAGGGATGTGGGAGGGATATGTTCAGGATGGGGAACACATATACATCTGTGGTGGATTCATGTCAATGTATGGCAAAACCAATACAATGTTGTAAAGTAATTAGCCTCCAATTAAAATAAATAAATTTAAAAAAATTCACAGAAGCAGAGTCGAGCCATGGTGACTAGGAATGTAGAGGTGGGGATAAATCTGGAGATCTTATGGCCAGCATGGTGGCTGTAGATGAAAATACTGTATTGGTCATTGGACATATGCTAAGAGAATAGATTTAAGGTGCTTTTATTTTACATGCAAGTGAATACTAAGTGAGAGACAGGTTTATTAGCCTGACTATAGTAGCCGTCATGTACTATATGTGTAGACATCAAATCCTCATGCTATACTCCTTAAATACACACAAATTTTGTTTACAAAAATGAATCCTCTTAATCATATCACTCATCACTGACTGAGAAATGACGGCAACTTTCATTACAGTTGTATATTTTGTTTCGCTGCCAGATATATTTACAGAATGACATATTTTATAACAAACTAGGGCAGTGGCAACCCACTCCAGTACTCTTCATTGGAGAATCCCATGGTTGGAGGAGCCTGGTAGGCTGCAGTCCATGGGGTCGCGAAGAGTCGGACGTGACTGAGCGACTTCACTTTCACTTTTCACTTTCGTGCATTGGAGAAGGAAATGGCAACCCGCTCCAGTGTTCTTGCCTGGAGAATCTCAGGGACGGGGGAGCCTGGTGGACTGCCGTTTATGGGGTCGCACACAGTTGGACATGACTGAAGCGTCTTAGCAGCAGCAGCAGCAGCAATGGCATAAAGATTGTCCTTTGGCTCTCAGCAGAGGCTGACTGTCAAGGCTAAACCCTGACAAAAACCTCTCCAACACCCTTTGCTTTGGCTTGAAAGAATTATAGAATGATCCTTTTTACACCCAAAATAAAAACACATTTATGTGATGAGACCCCCATCTGTGACATTAAAAATCAGCCAAGCATGACCCTTAGGCTTGAATGGATTATCATTGCTTCACTGCAGGCTGTTAGACAAGTCAGCACAGAATCAGTGTGTCAAAAAGGGTAAGGGGAACCTCCAGGATGTGTGCATCTTCAATCATTTTGTTCTATCTTGTTAGACCATGGACATTTATAAATCAGCCCATGGAAAAACAAAAAATGAAGTAAAACCATCCTTGGTTGCTGGGCTTCATAAACAGCAGCTATCAATCCCTACACCTGTTTCAAATTAGATTGCTAAAATAATGTATTCAGACAAACATTGCAATTTGAAAGAGTAGATTTTTTAAAATAAATTATAATGGCTATACAACTAATTTTAGTAAGAATTTCAAATAGCAAAATTAATGCATCCCATATTAGCATTCCTCAGGAAAGCACCTGGTTAGAGCCTGCTCAGAAATGCAACATCAAATCAGAGAGTAGTCCAAAGTCTGCCTTCCTCCCTGGTGCCACTTAGACCTTTCTTTCAGGTTTAAAAAACAAGCATTTGATGTTTTGTACAAGACTGCAGAGTTTCAGAGCTACTCTTAAGGAAATCTCATCAAAGTGTATTTACAGTGTTAATGGCTTCTGTGTTTGCCATTCTGTCTCTCTCTTCAGTTGGCTATGTACCTCATTTGTTACTCTTCCCTACCTGCCTACCTTCCTACATCTATCTATCTACCGTCTCTATCATCTATCCATCTATCTCTTCATGTATTTTCTACTGCCATCATCTCCATTTACTGAACTCTCTACCTATCTGTTCATTTCTCTCTTTCATCAGTGATATCTTCTTCCTTTCCTTTTTATCTGTTACAGATTATCTACTGTCTGTATCTATCTATCTAGCACATACTTCCATCATCAATCTAATTTCTCCTTGTCACCCAGGCCTCTAGCCTAACTTTTTGACATTACAGACACTTTTCCCCCTTAATCACAATTTTGGTCAACAAAGCAAGCATTACTTTTATCAGGGGAAAAGGATATGTGCTCTACAGAAAGAAGTACACAGAGTTGCATTACATACATACATCAGACACAAACTGGTCTTGTCTAGATGATGTTGACCGCCCAAAATGTTCTTTATTTTAAAAAAGATAAGGCTTTGCAAGGTAAATGTAGAGGACAACAGTCCAGCCTTAGAAGTTTTTTTTCATATGTAAATATGAGTAATTACATGAAATCTGTGGACATCACCCTGAAAATGTTTATTTTTTGGTGTTCCAGTTATCCTCTAAACAGATCTCATTAACTGCATGCAGTCTCCATTTATTTTGCTTATACTGACTTAAACTTTGGTCATTCTGAACACTATAAAAATGAGAGTAAATACTTGACTTAACATATAATATGGGTTGATTTCATTTTAAAAGCTAATAATGTCTTTGGAGTGATAGCAATTTTGAATTCCATAGAATCCTATAATCAGGGGCTCTCAAATGTATATAATCATTATTTTAAAAAGCAACTGGATATCATTTGAAATAACAATGGCATTATGGAGCAAAATTAATTCTCCAGCTGGATATATGCAGTATGCAAGGTCCTAGGGAGTTCCCATTATGCTAAGTAATTCTGTCTTGTGTTTGATTCAGGTCATCAAGCTTGCCTTTGAGGAGTTTGAGCTAGAAAGAGGCTATGACACCCTAACCGTGGGCGACGCAGGAAAAGTAGGGGACACCAGGACCGTCTTGTATGTGTGAGTACATCTTCCCTTGTTTTTTTCTTTCCCGGGATGGGGAGGTGTCTGTGAAGACACGGGTGTGGACTGGAGATTCTGGTCAGACTTTCCATTCCCAATCAGAAGTTTAATAGATGCCACATGTAGCTACATTAGTGGCATCCAAATTTGATTTCATGTGAGAATTAATTCAGCATTATGCCCTATTAATATCTCTGTCAGTGTTTCTCTTTTTATTTCAAATCATTAAGAATATGGCAAAAATTTAGAATACATTGGAAAGCAGAAAGTAGAGGTTNCTGCAGCCCACCAGGCTCCGCCATCCCTGGGATTCTCCAGGCAAGAACACTGAAGTGGGTTACCATTTCCTTCTCTAGTGCATGAAAGTGAAAAGTGAAAGTGAAGTCCCTCAGTCACGTCTGACTCTTAGCCCACCAGGCTCCTCCGTCCATAGGATTTTCCAGGCAAGAGTACTGGAGTGGGGTGCCATTGCCTACTCTAAATACAGTATAGTAACGCATATATATGGAATTTAGAAAATGGTAGCAATAACCCTGTATGCAAGATAGCAAAAGAGACACAGATGTATAGAACAGTCTTTTGGACTCTGTAGGAGAGGGCAAGGGTGGGATGATTTGGGAGAATGGCACTGAAACATGTATATTATTGTAGAGTCCAGGTTCAATGCATGATACAGGATGATTGGGGCTAGTGCACTGGGTTGATCCAGAGGGATGGTATGGGGAGGGATGTGGGAGGGATATGTTCAGGATGGGGAACACATATACATCTGTGGTGGATTCATGTCAATGTATGGCAAAACCAATACAATGTTGTAAAGTAATTAGCCTCCAATTAAAATAAATAAATTTAAAAAAATTCACAGAAGCAGAGTCGAGCCATGGTGACTAGGAATGTAGAGGTGGGGATAAATCTGGAGATCTTATGGCCAGCATGGTGGCTGTAGATGAAAATACTGTATTGGTCATTGGACATATGCTAAGAGAATAGATTTAAGGTGCTTTTATTTTACATGCAAGTGAATACTAAGTGAGAGACAGGTTTATTAGCCTGACTATAGTAGCCATCATGTGCTATATGTGTAGACATCAAATCCTCATGCTATACTCCTTAAATACACACAAATTTTGTTTACAAAAATGAATCCTCTTAATCATATCACTCATCACTGACTGAGAAATGACGGCAACTTTCATTACAGTTGTATATTTTGTTTCGCTGCCAGATATATTTACAGAATGACATATTTTATAACAAACTAGGGCAGTGGCAACCCACTCCAGTACTCTTCATTGGAGAATCCCATGGTTGGAGGAGCCTGGTAGGCTGCAGTCCATGGGGTCGCGAAGAGTCGGACGTGACTGAGCGACTTCACTTTCACTGTTCACTTTCGTGCATTGGAGAAGGAAATGGCAACCCGCTCCAGTGTTCTTGCCTGGAGAATCTCAGGGACGGGGGAGCCTGGTGGACTGCCGTTTATGGGGTCGCACACAGTTGGACATGACTGAAGCGTCTTAGCAGCAGCAGCAGCAGCAATGGCATAAAGATTGTCCTTTGGCTCTCAGCAGAGGCTGACTGTCAAGGCTAAACCCTGACAAAAACCTCTCCAACACCCTTTGCTTTGGCTTGAAAGAATTATAGAATGATCCTTTTTACACCCAAAATAAAAACACATTTATGTGATGAGACCCCCATCTGTGACATTAAAAATCAGCCAAGCATGACCCTTAGGCTTGAATGGATTATCATTGCTTCACTGCAGGCTGTTAGACAAGTCAGCACAGAATCAGTGTGTCAAAAAGGGTAAGGGGAACCTCCAGGATGTGTGCATCTTCAATCATTTTGTTCTATCTTGTTAGACCATGGACATTTATAAATCAGCCCATGGAAAAACAAAAAATGAAGTAAAACCATCCTTGGTTGCTGGGCTTCATAAACAGCAGCTATCAATCCCTACACCTGTTTCAAATTAGATTGCTAAAATAATGTATTCAGACAAACATTGCAATTTGAAAGAGTAGATTTTTTAAAATAAATTATAATGGCTATACAACTAATTTTAGTAAGAATTTCAAATAGCAAAATTAATGCATCCCATATTAGCATTCCTCAGGAAAGCACCTGGTTAGAGCCTGCTCAGAAATGCAACATCAAATCAGAGAGTAGTCCAAAGTCTGCCTTCCTCCCTGGTGCCACTTAGACCTTTCTTTCAGGTTTAAAAAACAAGCATTTGATGTTTTGTACAAGACTGCAGAGTTTCAGAGCTACTCTTAAGGAAATCTCATCAAAGTGTATTTATAGTGTTAATGGCTTCTGTGTTTGCCATTCTGTCTCTCTCTTCAGTTGCTATGTACCTCATTTGTTACTCTTACTTACCTGCCTACCTTCCTACATCTATCTATCTACCGTCTCTATCATCTATCCATCTATCTCTTCATGTATTTTCTACTGCCATCATCTCCATTTACTGAACTCTCTACCTATCTGTTCATTTCTCTCTTTCATCAGTGATATCTTCTTCCTTTCCTTTTTATCTGTTACAGATTATCTACTGTCTGTATCTATCTATCTAGCACATACTTCCATCATCAATCTAATTTCTCCTTGTCACCCAGGCCTCTAGCCTAACTTTTTGACATTACAGACACTTTTCCCCCTTAATCACAATTTTGGTCAACAAAGCAAGCATTACTTTTATCAGGGGAAAAGGATATGTGCTCTACAGAAAGAAGTACACAGAGTTGCATTACATACATACATCAGACACAAACTGGTCTTGTCTAGATGATGTCAACCGCCCAAAATGTTCTTTATTTTAAAAAAGATAAGGCTTTGCAAGGTAAATGTAGAGGACAACAGTCCAGCCTTAGAAGTTTTTTTTCATATGTAAATATGAGTAATTACATGAAATCTGTGGACATCACCCTGAAAATGTTTATTTTTTGGTGTTCCAGTTATCCTCTAAACAGATCTCATTAACTGCATGCAGTCTCCATTTATTTTGCTTATACTGACTTAAACTTTGGTCATTCTGAACACTATAAAAATGAGAGTAAATACTTGACTTAACATATAATATGGGTTGATTTCATTTTAAAAGCTAATAATGTCTTTGGAGTGATAGCAATTTTGAATTCCATAGAATCCTATAATCAGGGGCTCTCAAATGTATATAATCATTATTTTAAAAAGCAACTGGATATCATTTGAAATAACAATGGCATTATGGAGCAAAATTAATTCTCCAGCTGGATATATGCAGTATGCAAGGTCCTAGGGAGTTCCCATTATGCTAAGTAATTCTGTCTTGTGTTTGATTCAGGTCATCAAGCTTGCCTTTGAGGAGTTTGAGCTAGAAAGAGGCTATGACACCCTAACCGTGGGCGACGCGGGAAAAGTAGGGGACACCAGGACCGTCTTGTATGTGTGAGTACATCTTCCCTTGTTTTTTTCTTTCCCGGGATGGGGAGGTGTCTGTGAAGACACGGGTGTGGACTGGAGATTCTGGTCAGACTTTCCATTCCCAATCAGAAGTTTAATAGATGCCACATGTAGCTACATTAGTGGCATCCAAATTTGATTTCATGTGAGAATTAATTCAGCATTATGCCCTATTAATATCTCTGTCAGTGTTTCTCTTTTTATTTCAAATCATTAAGAATATGGCAAAAATTTAGAATACATTGGAAAGCAGAAAGTAGAGGTTGTAAGTTTCTCAACTCAGCTCCTCCCTATCAATCTCCTTCCACCTATTCTATTATCCATGTTTGGGGAAGTACAAATATTTTCTACATGAGGCTATGTGTCGTCCCAAAGCCTTGCATTCTGTAGAGCTGCATACTAACTGTAACAGAGATGGTGGGGAGAAGAGTGGGGTAACACCCTGCATGTCTGTGAACCTCCCAACCCAGAGTCCTGGGGGATTCAGAAGCAGCTCTGCCAGGTACAGAAGCAGAGTTCCTGCACTTGCTCCTCTGCAGCTGGACTCACAGAGGGTTCTGCACTCACAGAGAGGTCTGCACTCACAGATGGGTCTGCACCCACAGAGGGGTCTGCCCTCACAGAGGGGCTTGCACTCCTTCACCCTGGGTGCTTTCAGCCTCTTGCAGATGCAGGGCCATTAGGCGAGTCTGGTCAGTTTTTAGCAGGCTTGTTTTTTCAGAATTAAAGCTGTGACCCCGGGGGCATCTTGACTCAGTATTTCAGCACAACAGGAAATATCTCAGCAGCCCCTTCCTCTGTGTTTGCAGCCTACACAGACAGCTTCCTGCGGGGGCTCCGGAGACACCTTAGCCAGAAATTGGTTTCACGAATGAAAGTCATTCTGCAGGATTTTCACCTTTTTTCTCTTAATCTACTTATTCATGGCTGAGGTTTTCTGTTTATTTGAGAGAAAGCTTACCCTTGATAGCTTCAGCTAGGAAACAATGACAGTAGTGGGATAGTAGTGGCTGTAATGCCCACTTATTCTCTTACTTACTAGTTACTTATGTGATAATTCATGTTGTAAAACAAAGTTCTGCAGCTGAATGTCTGTCCATACCTTTAAAATTAACGGGCCTGAACTCTGATGGCTCTGGGGACATTCTCTTCTCCTTTGTTGTGTCTTGAACATACTTTCCTGTCAGTACATATCTTTATCTCATGTTTTGTAACTACTAGTAATAATAACTAAAGCCACGTTTCATGTTACTGGCCCATGGCCTATGATGATGATTATAATAATAACAGTAGTAATCTCATGGCATTTATTGAGAACATCTTGTGTACCATGCACTGTGCTAATATATATTATCTTCTTTGGCCTTCACCTTAATCCTGTAAGTTAGGGGTTAATACTGTCTTCATCATACAAGTGATGAAATGAGGCTTAGATTTACCCCAATTCACAAACCTGGTGTCTGCTCCAGCAGGTGTTCAGACTTAGTGATTCTGACTGTGTCTGTATTCCTTATCATTGATAACCTTTGGCTTTTCTGCATCCCTCCTATAATTTCCCCTTCCTAAGCAGCTATGCAATAAACTACTTTATACAAATAGTCATACTGTTTCATGTGCCTCCAGGAAAAACTATATAGATTTTCTTCCACCACAGTATATGAAGGTCCTTATTTTCTCTCACTCTTAACAAATAGGTTTTTTATCTTTTTTTGCTCAATGACTAGCCCCCACATTGCATTCATTTATAAAAATTGGATTTCTGCAGGATAAGGCCTGGACATCTATATGTTTGCAGTATGCCATGTTGATGGCAGGCACAGAGCCTGGCATGGGTGTGGAGAGGCACTTCTGGACACCAACTCAGTGCATAGTGATGGGGTCAGGATGCCAGAGATGGAGTTTCTGGCCAGAGCTTTGCTCTTAGCCATCTGTGATCTGCTCTGTACCTGTGTTTTCATGGCTATAAAATATGTATAATAAATGTTTCCTGCCTGTGGTAAGGAGCAAAATGAAATAATGCCTGTGAACACACTGGAGAGCAAAGAAATACAACCCACATACGAGATAGCTTTATTATTACCATAGTGTCTAATTTACGAAGGAGTGTCATTAAAACAAATGAGAAAAGTTTTCAACTAAATGCAAAATATAAAATATAAATGTGGCCAAGTGGTGCCGTATAAAGTCCCTTAGATCGCCATTAAAGTTCTGTGGCTGTGCACCCATTGTTTTCAATGCTATTTGTTGTTAGAGAGCAACAGCAAGCTATGTGTTACGTTGACATAAGTGTTATTAGAACTTCCTCCCAATAGCTCAAATCTATAAATGAAAAACTAAATAGTCAACTGAATCAAAGTGAGATGCCCTTTGGGAAACATAATGTAACAAAGATCAGCTGGGCATTTAATCATTTGTAATAGAGGAAGGCAAAGCCACTGACGTATTTTCTCAGTATTCACAATTACAGAAAAAGAATGAATGGAGGAATCACAGCTGGTGTCTTCAGATAAACTGGTAATGTTAGGGGATACATCAACAAACATTTTCGAGTACTACTATGTCAGACCTGACATATAGGATTTCTACTATAGAGTTTAAAATCTAATTGGAAATGGCAGCAATGCTCAGATGGTTATATACCAGAAAGTATATTGAATCACTGAATCTCCTGATATGTATTTCAAATAAAATTTGGGTTAAGAACCCTTTCTTATGGGTGTCTGATGTATACTATGTTGGGTTCAATATTTTATACATTCCCATTTTTAGGGGGGGCTGAGGAATTCTATTCAGATCTTAATTTTAAGGAAAAATTCAGAAACTGAGAGAGCCTAACTGGCACATCCTAAATATAGTTTTCAAAAGCCTAGTATCTGTTAATGGCTTTTTATTTTCTCAAGTTTCTTGGCCCAAAAGGAGAAAAACTGAATATTAGGGGAACTCTTTTAATAGCTGAGTCTTCCCCAAGAGATGGATGCATTTATTCAGGTAACTTTTACAGAATGACAGACTTCAAATTAATTCACTAAGCAAATATCTCTTGAGACCTCTTCAGCAATACATATTGATAACTTTCTCAAATGTAATTTGCAGAAGAACTGTATCCAGAGACATAGTTCTTCAAGATTTTTCTCTGGCCTTTGCAGTTACTAGCAGCTGGTGCATGGGAAATGGCTTTCATTTCAGGATGTTCTGAGGATAACTGACATAGATGACAGATTGTAAGTGTCCATCTGTCTACGGGAGAGACACTTATTATCAGGGAAATCTGTGAGCAAGCAGTATTGCCTCTCCCTGACTACTCGTCACTACTCATCTATTAATCAGTAAGGAGACTTTGTTGCCGTTCAGTCCCTAAGCCCTGTCTGACTCTGCAACCCCATGCACTGCAGCATGCCAGGCTTCCCTGTCCTTCACCATCTCCTGGAGCTTGCTCAAACTCATGTCCATGAAGTTGGTGATGCCATCCAACCATCTCATCCTNCAGTATGCCATGTTGATGGCAGGCACAGAGCCTGGCATGGGTGTGGAGAGGCACTTCTGGACACCAACTCAGTGCATAGTGATGGGGTCAGGATGCCAGAGATGGAGTTTCTGGCCAGAGCTTTGCTCTTAGCCATCTGTGATCTGCTCTGTACCTGTGTTTTCATGGCTATAAAATATGTATAATAAATGTTTCCTGCCTGTGGTAAGGAGCAAAATGAAATAATGCCTGTGAACACACTGGAGAGCAAAGAAATACAACCCACATACGAGATAGCTGTATTATTACCATAGTGTCTAATTTAAGAAGGAGTGTCATTAAAACAAATGAGAAAAGTTTTCAACTAAATGCAAAATATAAAATATAAATGTGGCCAAGTGGTGCCGTATAAAGTCCCTTAGATCGCCATTAAAGTTCTGTGGCTGTGCACCCATTGTTTTCAATGCTATTTGTTGTTAGAGA
The DNA here is from genome assembly GCA_006410735.1 of Raphicerus campestris. NCBI lineage: Eukaryota > Metazoa > Chordata > Mammalia > Artiodactyla > Bovidae > Raphicerus > Raphicerus campestris. The sequence goes on from SJYW01008570.1 coordinate 1,027,512, forward strand.
GCAACAGCAAGCTATGTGTTACGTTGACATAAGTGTTATTAGAACTTCCTCCCAATAGCTCAAATCTATAAATGAAAAACTAAATAGTCAACTGAATCAAAGTGAGATGCCCTTTGGGAAACATAATGTAACAAAGATCAGCTGGGCATTTAATCATTTGTAATAGAGGAAGGCAAAGCCACTGACGTATTTTCTCAGTATTCACAATTACAGAAAAAGAATGAATGGGGGAATCACAGCTGGTGTCTTCAGATAAACTGGTAATGTTAGGGGATACATCAACAAACATTTTCGAGTACTACTATGTCAGACCTGACATATAGGATTTCTACTATAGAGTTTAAAATCTAATTGGAAATGGCAGCAATGCTCAGATGGTTATATACCAGAAAGTATATTGAATCACTGAATCTCCTGATATGTATTTCAAATAAAATTTGGGTTAAGAACCCTTTCTTATGGGTGTCTGATGTATACTATGTTGGGTTCAATATTTTATACATTCCCATTTTTAGGGGGGGCTGAGGAATTCTATTCAGATCTTAATTTTAAGGAAAAATTCAGAAACTGAGAGAGCCTAACTGGCACATCCTAAATATAGTTTTCAAAAGCCTAGTATCTGTTAATGGCTTTTTATTTTCTCAAGTTTCTTGGCCCAAAAGGAGAAAAACTGAATATTAGGGGAACTCTTTTAATAGCTGAGTCTTCCCCAAGAGATGGATGCATTTATTCAGGTAACTTTTACAGAATGACAGACTTCAAATTAATTCACTAAGCAAATATCTCTTGAGACCTCTTCAGCAATACATATTGATAACTTTCTCAAATGTAATTTGCAGAAGAACTGTATCCAGAGACATAGTTCTTCAAGATTTTTCTCTGGCCTTTGCAGTTACTAGCAGCTGGTGCATGGGAAATGGCTTTCATTTCAGGATGTTCTGAGGATAACTGACATAGATGACAGATTGTAAGTGTCCATCTGTCTACGGGAGAGACACTTATTATCAGGGAAATCTGTGAGCAAGCAGTATTGCCTCTCCCTGACTACTCGTCACTACTCATCTATTAATCAGTAAGGAGACTTTGTTGCCGTTCAGTCTCTAAGCCCTGTCTGACTCTGCAACCCCATGCACTGCAGCATGCCAGGCTTCCCTGTCCTTCACCATCTCCTGGAGCTTGCTCAAACTCATGTCCATGAAGTTGGTGATGCCATCCAACCATCTCATCCTCTGTCGTCCCCATTTCCTCCTGCCCTCAATCTTTCCAAGCATCAGGGTCTTTTTCCAGTGAGTCAGGTGTTCACATCAGGTGGCCAAAGAATTGGAGCTTCAACTTCAGCATCTGGCCTTCCAATTAAGATTTAGGGTTGATTTCCNCATCTATTAATCAGTAAGGAGACTTTGTTGCTGTTCAGTCCCTAAGCCCTGTCTGACTCTGCAACCCCATGCACTGCAGCATGCCAGGCTTCCCTGTCCTTCACCATCTCCTGGAGCTTGCTCAAACTCATGTCCATGAAGTTGGTGATGCCATCCAACCATCTCATCCTCTGTCGTCCCCATTTCCTCCTGCCCTCAATCTTTCCAAGCATCAGGGTCTTTTTCCAGTGAGTCAGGTGTTCACATCAGGTGGCCAAAGAATTGGAGCTTCAACTTCAGCATCTGGCCTTCCAATTAAGATTTAGGGTTGATTTCCTTTAGGATTGACTGGTTTGATCTCCTTGCAGTCCAAAGAACTCTAAGGAGTATTCTCCAACATGATAATTCTAAAGCATCAGTTCTTGGGTGCTCAGCCTTCTTTTCAGTCCAGTTCTTACCTGTGTACATGACTGTTGGAAAAACCATAGCATTGCCTTTGTCAGCAAAGTAATGTCTTTGTTTTTTAATACCCTATCTAGGTTTGTCATCTCTTAATTTCATGACTGTGGTCATTGTCTGTAGCGATTTTGAAGCCTAAGAAAATAAAATCTGTCACTGTTTCCACTTTTCCCTCATCTATTTGCCATGAAGTGATTGGACCAGATGCCATTAGTTTTTTGAGTATCGAGTTTCAAGTCAGCTTTTTCATTTGCCTCTTCCACCCTCATCAAGAGGCTCTTTAGTTCCTCTTCACTTTCTGCCACTAGAATGGTATCATCTGCATATCTGAGATTGTTGGTATTTCTCCCGGCAATCTTGATTCCAGCTTGAGGTTCATCCAGCCCAGCATTTCACATGATGTCCTCTGCATGTAAGTTAAATAAACAGGGTGACAATATACAGCCTTGAAGTTCTCTATTCCCAGTTTTGAACTGGTCTGCTGTTTCATGCCTGGTCTAACTATTGCTTCTTGTCCTGCATACAGGTTTCTCAGAAGGCAGGTCTGGTGGTCTGATATTCCCATGTCTTCAAGAATTTTCCNGGAGAGATTTTAGCAACTTCAGCATAGGTACTGTCGATCCCCAGGTTTAACTTCATGTATAATAGCAATAAAATATCTGTTCCATAAGACCAGAGCCTAAAATGACTTTCCAAAGTCAACCTCAAGTAAAACCAGAGTCCTACCAGTCTCCCACTTCCAGCCTCTGTTCTGCTACTGGACTGGGCTCAGTCACTCAGTCATGTCCAATTCTTTGCAGCCCCAAGCACTGTAGCCCGCCAGGCTCCTATGTCCATGGGATTATCCCAGCAAGAATACTGGAGTCGTTGACATTTCCTCTTCCTGTTCTGGTACATATCACGTAAATACACGTGTTACCTGTAGGTCCCCTGTGTGAGGAGCCAGTGGGATGCTGTGGGTTGGAGAACCTAGAACTCTGATCAGGGCTGCCTTCAGGCAGATTTGCCCTCAGGATCTGGTCAGNGTTCTGGTAAATATCATGTAAATACACGTGTTACCTGTAGGTCCCCTGTGTGAGGAGCCAGTGGGATGCTGTGGGTTGGAGAACCTAGAACTCTGATCAGGGCTGCCTTCAGGCAGATTTGCCCTCAGGATCTGGTCAGAAAAGCTCTTAATGATGTGCCACCAGTCCATCCTAAAGGAAATCAGTCCTAAATATCCATTGGAAGGACTGATGCTGATGATGAGACTCCAATATTTTGGCTACCTAATGCAAAGAACTGACTCATTTGAAAAGACCCTGATGTGGGGAAAGATTGAAGGCAGGAGGAGGAGAGGATGACAGAGGATGAGATGGTCAGATGGCATCACCGACTCAATAGACACGAGTTTGAGTAAACTCCAGGAGTTGGTGATGGACAGGGAGGCCTGCCGTGCTGNCTTGATAGAGTTCAGCCCTGGAGATGTGTATAAGAGACAGGTCAGATGGCATCACTGACTCAATAGACACGAGTTTGAGTAAACTCCAGGAGTTGGTGATGGACAGGGAGGCCTGCCGTGCTGCAGTCCATGGGATTGCAAAGAGTCAAACACGACTGAGTGACTGAACTGAACTGAACCTCAGAGTACAAATGTATGGTTCCAAGATCCCCTCTTCCTCGTTTGTTTAATGATGATGTCAACTTATGATACGCTCTGCCTCCTTTTCTGAGGATTTGTATCAGACTCTCCGTGAAGGCATTTTTCGCCATCCTGGAGGGAGGGAGTTACTTGTCAGATGCTACAAAGACCACACATTGTGTCTTAGCTTCTCCCTATTTATCTCTGGCACACATTGTATCAACCCAATCAAGGCTGCTGCTGCTGTTGCTAAGTCACTTCAGTCATGTCTGACTCTGTACGACCCCATAGAAGGCAGCCCACCAGGATCCCCCATCCCTGGGACTCTCCAGGCAAGAACACTACAATGTATATTTTAAATTGCTCTGTATTTCCTATACTTTATCCAGATATTCTGAAATTTATTGATGTTAAAAAACTGCAAAAAGCTTCAAAACAGGTCAGTTTTAGGCCAGGTTGTAACTTGTAAAAGTTCCCCACACTCTTTCCCTTCAGGTACCTGGCAGTACATTACAAGTGTGATGTGTTGCAGGTGTTACTTTGCATCAGATTCATGTTTTGATAGCTTTGTGGCATGCTCAGAGTTTTGTTTTGTAGTTTTTATTATTTTTTATTTAGTTAGTGTTGGCTGCGCTGGGTGCCTGCTGCTGCGCACAAGCTTTCTCTGGTTTCTGCAGGCTGGGGCTCCTCTCTAGCTGTGGTGCACGGGCTTCTCATTGCAGCAGCTTCTCTTGTTGTGGGGCACAGGCTCTAGACGGGTGGGCTCAGTAGGTCCAGTACTTGGGCTTAGTTGTCCTGCAGCTATGAAATCTTCCCTGACCAGGGATTGAACCCATGTCTCCTAAACCTCAAGGAAGTTAGCTCAGATTTATTTTTTTAATCTCTAGGTTTGAGCAAATTATTTCTTTAATGAAGATACAGTAAAACAGACTTTTTTGGAGTATGGATATATAAATATAAATAAACCAGCAAAGTCAGGATACAANTTTTTTTCATATAGCCTTTCTCATAATGGTGTTGACTTTGAGCATGGATTTGTACAAGACTGCAGACCAGACTCAAATCCTAAATGCTCTATTCTTCATGTGGATTCCATCCATTGCTAGTTTTCCTTCCTCCATCTTTTATGGGGGATCTTTCTTCCTTGAGTTCTTGGAGAAGTATTTATTGAAATTCAGATGTTGTAGGGCACAGACGTGGGTAAAAGTAGGCTTTGGTGGCCATGGGGAGGCGGTCTGCAGGTGGAGAAGTTCAGAGACTTTCCAACCTTCAACACCACCCGGAGGAGAGTCAGAGAATCTACATTCTCTGTTCCAGCAGCCCTATCAGTAGAGAGGTAGCTGGACTCCTGGACACCTGTATTTTAGGTTTGGGATTTTACCTGTTCTGGGGTGTCTGGGAGAGCAAGCTGACCTGGGCCTTTAGGGGCCATGTGTCTAGGGAACCTTCCCATGAAGGGGGAGAAGCCATCAGCCCCAAGGAAATATAGCCCAGTGGCAGTGCCTGTAGGAGATGGAGCTAAGCCTGTCCCAGCTCATTTGGGGTCCAGACTCGGGGTCCAGCCTGAGTCCTGTCCCAACTGTTCTGACAGCTACAGCTACAATATTGACTCACTGCCACAGTTTTCTCTAAGAAGCTGGAAATGCATGCCCTCCTTGCTGCACTGTTATCCTGCAGAGCTAAGGATCTCTTTCTCAGGATTCATCAGTCAGGTCTAGAACCCAGGAGCTGCCACTAGTGATACTTAGCCTGCATGAGAGCCTACACTCCATGGCAAGAGGAACCACTGCAGTGAGAAGCCCACACTGCAACTAGACAGTAAGCCCCCATAGCGAAGAAGCCCCAGCACAGCTAAAAGTAAATAAATAAAAATTAAAAGAAAACAAACAAAAAAGCTCGAGGGGCATGCACCTCAAGGCCAGCAAGCATGGCTCCCCATCTTGTGCTGACTTTGCAACCCAAAAGCATTCAAGTGCAAAATGAAACAGCTAATGAAAAATTGTTTGAGAAAGGCTAAAATTATGACACAAAGAGAAGATGTGATTATATTGCTGTAGTTATTATCTCTGCCTTAAAGTAATGAATTATGTGGTGCTCAGAACTGCCTTTGGATGTGAAATTTACTAACAGGAAGAAGGAAGAGATCTGGACTGTCATTCACTGAATCTGTCTGGACCCTCAGTCTCATGATCTAGAAATTCTATACCCTGGCTTCCAGGGTTGTTAGAAAAGAAATCCACTGACACACCCAGGGGTGTCTATAAGCAATGAGTCACTTCTCTGTGGCTGTTTTCAAGATTTTGATCTTCATCTTTGGTTTTCAAAAGTTTAATTGAATGTGTCCTAAAGTGGATTAATTTGAGTTTATCCTGTTTGAGGTTCACGTGGTTTCTTAGAACTGTAGGTTATATGTTTCCCCAGATTTGGGGTGCTTCTGGCAATTATTGCTTTAAATTCTCTTTCAGTCCCACTCTCTTTTCTCTCCTTGTGGGATTGGGATGATGAGACGCTGGAGCTTTGGGTTTTGTCCACAGGTTGCTAGTGTTCTATTTACTTTGCTTCCACTCCATCTTCTCTCTGGGGTCAGTGAAGGGGATCCTGTCATCCTTTCTCAAGTTCTAGTGTCACTGTGCGTCTCCATTCTGTCTACTATAAGCCTGTCCAGCTACTTTTATTTTATTGTCTATTATTATATTTTTCATTACTGTATTTTTCACTCCTATAATTTCCAGTTGGGTCTTTTCAATAACTTCTCTTTCTTTGCTGGAATATTCTGTTTTTCATTTGATTGCAGAGAGTTTGTAAATGATTGATGCATTTACACAATGGCTGCTTTAAAATCCTTGTCAGCTGATTCATTTCAGGTGTTGTCCGTTGTTTGTCTTTTCTCATTCAAGTTTTGGTTTTCTCAGCTCTTAAAGTGATGAGCAGACTCTTAATGTGATGAGCAGACTCTGGCTGTTTTGTCTATCGTGTTGTGATGTACTAGAAATTACATAAACCTCTTATTTCAGCAGGCTATCTCCCTGGTTAGACTTAACATGCAGCTCTTGGCCAACATGTGCAGGCTGGGTTCCAATGATGGGCTCATTATCAGGGCCTGTAAGGCAGCAGCCCCCAACCTTTTTTGGCCCCAGGGACAGATTTTTGTGGAAGACAAATTCTCCATGGACCAGGATGGGGGACATCTTGGGGATGACTCTATGCATTGCATTTATTGCCTACTTTATTTTATCATCATTAAATGAGCTCCACCTCAGATCAGCAGGCATTAGGCCCCGGAGGCTGAGGACCCCTGCTCTATGGCATTGCCCTGCTCCGCTTGGTTGGCTGGTGCCTGTGGAGCTCACACTAGTCGCTGCCCCTTCCTCCAGCTCATGCCTTGTGCCCTCCACCCCCGTCTCCCGTCTCAGAGAGGGGAGGGGAGTCTCAGTCTCAGATTTGCAGAGACAGAATCTTCCTGGGTTGGGCCACTGGTGTGGTGGTCTCTCTTGCAGGTTCTCCTGCTTCTGTGTCTTTACTCAGAAAAGGGAGCCCAGGCCCTTGGGGAGGGGGAGGCTGGCCCTGGAGGCCTTTGGTTACCAGGCCTTTCACCATCCCCCACACAGGTGGTGCTGTCCACCCGACATCACAAGAGGGACACCAGCTGCATCCTCGAGGGTGGAGCTTGCCTGAGCAAGAGTCAAAGTCAACGAAAAGCTTGCTCTAATTTCACACTGGTGCCAGTGGAGAGATTTTAGCAACTTCAGCATAGGTACTGTCGATCCCCAGGTTTAACTTCATGTATAATAGCAATAAAATATCTGTTCCATAAGACCAGAGCCTAAAATGACTTTCCAAAGTCAACTTGAAGTAAAACCAGAGTCCTACCAGTCTCCCACTTCCAGCCTCTGTTCTGCTACTGGACTGGGCTCAGTCACTCAGTCATGTCCAATTCTTTGCAGCCCCAAGCACTGTAGCCCGCCAGGCTCCTATGTCCATGGGATTATCCCAGCAAGAATACTGGAGTCGTTGACATTTCCTCTTCCTGTTCTGGTAAATATCATGTAAATACACGTGTTACCTGTAGGTCCCCTGTGTGAGGAGCCAGTGGGATGCTGTGGGTTGGAGAACCTAGAACTCTGATCAGGGCTGCCTTCAGGCAGATTTGCCCTCAGGATCTGGTCAGAAAAGCTCTTAATGATGTGCCACCAGTCCATCCTAAAGGAAATCAGTCCTAAATATCCATTGGAAGGACTGATGCTGATGATGAGACTCCAATATTTTGGCTACCTAATGCAAAGAACTGACTCATTTGAAAAGACCCTGATGTGGGGAAAGATTGAAGGCAGGAGGAGGAGAGGATGACAGAGGATGAGATGGTCAGATGGCATCACCGACTCAATAGACACGAGTTTGAGTAAACTCCAGGAGTTGGTGATGGACAGGGAGGCCTGCCGTGCTGCAGTCCATGGGATTGCAAAGAGTCAAACACGACTGAGTGACTGAACTGAACTGAACCTCAGAGTACAAATGTATGGTTCCAAGATCCCCTCTTCCTCGTTTGTTTAATGATGATGTCAACTTATGATACGCTCTGCCTCCTTTTCTGAGGATTTGTATCAGACTCTCCGTGAAGGCATTTTTCGCCATCCTGGAGGGAGGGAGTTACTTGTCAGATGCTACAAAGACCACACATTGTGTCTTAGCTTCTCCCTATTTATCTCTGGCACACATTGTATCAACCCAATCAAGGCTGCTGCTGCTGTTGCTAAGTCACTTCAGTCATGTCTGACTCTGTACGACCCCATAGAAGGCAGCCCACCAGGATCCCCCATCCCTGGGACTCTCCAGGCAAGAACACTACAATGTATATTTTAAATTGCTCTGTATTTCCTATACTTTATCCAGATATTCTGAAATTTATTGATGTTAAAAAACTGCAAAAAGCTTCAAAACAGGTCAGTTTTAGGCCAGGTTGTAACTTGTAAAAGTTCCCCACACTCTTTCCCTTCAGGTACCTGGCAGTACATTACAAGTGTGATGTGTTGCAGGTGTTACTTTGCATCAGATTCATGTTTTGATAGCTTTGTGGCATGCTCAGAGTTTTGTTTTGTAGTTTTTATTATTTTTTATTTAGTTAGTGTTGGCTGCGCTGGGTGCCTGCTGCTGCGCACAAGCTTTCTCTGGTTTCTGCAGGCTGGGGCTCCTCTCTAGCTGTGGTGCACGGGCTTCTCATTGCAGCAGCTTCTCTTGTTGTGGGGCACAGGCTCTAGACGGGTGGGCTCAGTAGGTCCAGTACTTGGGCTTAGTTGTCCTGCAGCTATGAAATCTTCCCTGACCAGGGATTGAACCCATGTCTCCTAAACCTCAAGGAAGTTAGCTCAGATTTATTTTTTTAATCTCTAGGTTTGAGCAAATTATTTCTTTAATGAAGATACAGTAAAACAGACTTTTTTGGAGTATGGATATATAAATATAAATAAACCAGCAAAGTCAGGATACAAAAGGGGTTTGTCACCTCTCAAAACTGTGCTGTCTCTCTGCAGCCACACCTTCTCCCACCTTGCATCTTGGCCCCCTGATCTGTTCTCCCTCATTAAACTTTGTCTTCTTGAGAATATCACAGAAATAGAATTACACACTATGTGTTCTTGGAGACTGCAAGTGGGGATATGAAATGGTACAGCCATTCTGGAAAACAGGTTGGCAGTTTCATATAGTTAAATATTTATTTATCATATAATCCTGCAATCCCACTCCTAGGCAGGATTTATCATAAAGAAATAAAATTTGCTGTGCATGACTAGAGTTAACTCTATTCCTAATTGCCAAACTGTGAACAACAAAAATGTCCTTGGATAGGTAAGTAAATAAACATACCTTGGTCTTATAAGGAAGTTCTATTCATCAGTATCAAGAAACAAACTACAAATTCTACATGACATGGGAATTGTGTGGTGCTGTGCTGAGTGAATGGAGAAGGCAATGGCACCCCACTCCAGTACTCTTGCCTGGAAAATCCCATGGACTGAGGAGCCTGGTGGGCTGCAGTCCATGGGATCGCTAAGAGTTGGACACGACTGAGCGACTTCACTTTCAATTTTCACTTTCATACATTGGGGAAGGAAATGGAAACCTACACCAGTAGTCTTGCCTGGAGAGTCCCAGGGACCGGGGAGCCTGGTGGGCTGCCATCTATGGGGTCTTACAGAGTCAGACAAGACTGAA
>SJYW01008574.1:0-15049 GCA_006410735.1 Raphicerus campestris
TGAAGGAAAGAGTGACTTCTTTTCTCTCTCTTTTTTTCAGTGCTCTCTCTACTTCTAGAAATAAAGTCATTAGCACCTTTAAATCTCATGAGATAAGAGAGTTGGTTCTAGCAACTGCAGAACAAATTCAGAAAACTCATCCTTAAATTCTATTTCACTGAAACCAATCCTGGTACCAAAATCTGTATAAGGATTCTCCAAGAAACAGAACTCTTGGCACATCTCTCTTTGTCTCCATCCCCATCTTTATCTATATATTTATATGTATGTGTACATATACACACATACATACACACACATACTTAGAAAGAGATTTATTAAGGGGAACTGGCTCATGGGACTATGGAGGCTGAGAAGTCCCACAATCTCCTTTGTACAAACTAGAGCCCCAGGAAGGGAGTGGCTTAGTTCGCAAGCCTGAGCTGTGATGGCAAGCGGAGATCAGGGTTCTGCTCATGCAGTTGGCAGAGGAGGGGGGAGGATGTGGGGGGGAAGAGACAGAAGGGGAGAGAGACTGACTTCTCTCTTTTTTTTTTTTTCCTTTTAATACTTTATTCTATTTTACAGTACTGTGTTGGTTTTGCCATACATTGACATGAATCATCCACAGGTGTACACGACCTCCCCATGCCGAAGCCCCCTCCCAGCTCCCTCTGATTGGGAAAGAAAATCTTTCCCAGAGCATCTTCATAGCATATAGCCTGTGATCACGTAGCTCAAAACCAGTCATGTGCTCACTGCAAACCCATAGCTGGAAAAAAGAAACAGGACTCACATGACTGACTGATTAAATATGCTCATCTCCTGAGCCTTCCTTTATTGAACACAGGGCCTCCCTGACCTTCTAATAATGGAACAAAATTTGAATTCTCTTGGTAAAGAAAAGGTTTTGAGTAGGCAAACAGCAGTGTCTGTCACATCTCTAAAGGGAGATCAGTAGCTACTGAATAGATGGAGAAAAGAGAAAAAAAAAAATGCACCAGTGCATTCCATAAAAGGAGAAGGCTACCATGAAATGTTGCCTATTACTTAAGCCCTTTCTCCCTTCACTTTTTCCCACATCCTGATTCTGTGGCTTTGTGTAGTCTTCTATGGTTATTAAGCATCTCAGAAATCTGCTGTTCCCAAAGTTATTAATCTTTCCCAAGTCATTTGGTTTGTAGGGCTTACTAAATCTGGAAGTGCAAAATGTTTGTTTATTTGCTTAACTTCAGGCATTTGTTACTGAGTCATGCTTTGCTAATTCTAAATTGGTCTAAAAGATACTTCAAATTTAATGCATTCTTCCTTTTTATGAAGAGAATTGTACTAATAAGAAAATCTGTTTTAACAAAAGAGAAATATGCTTAATCTAGAAATCAATGCAGAAAAAGGACAGTTACTCTTTAAATAACATGGATCATTATCTTCAGAGTTGGACCCTGTAATAAATGTATTAAGTTGTCATCCATGTGCCCAGATTTCCCCTTTTGATGCCCTTTGATTCCTCAGAAAGGGATCCTACTTTCAAGGAGCCTTAATGTTATTTTGATCTCTTCTTTCATTGATCTTTCCAAATTTCAGTAAAGAATTAAATACAGTAATCAGAGCTGCCACATACGAATGCAGAGTAAAGTTTAACTTGCTGTCTTTCTCATGGGGGCTTTTGTTGGCTAGCGTATCTAAGTGCTAGGAAGCCACTGAGAATGTGCTTGGACTAAGAGGAGGGAGCTGAAACTGTTGACCTCACACCGTGTACTTTTTAAATTTACTTGTGAGAGTGACCTGATTGTCCTATTTGCCCTGGAGATGAAGCTTTGAGTCTCTTTCTGAGAAACTAAAAGACAAAAATACTACTATATTTAAAAACATGTATGAGATAATTTAATCGGTTAACAATAGTAAATAGAACACTGTAAAGTGGAAAAAATATTGGAATGAAAATTGGGAGAATAATGTTCTAAGCTAAACTCTTTCTGTGGTAAACTCTTGACTGTGAGCTAATCTTTCAGTGTCTCTGAATTCATTTCCTCATTCTTCAGCTGGAGGAGCTAAATCAAATAATCTTGAATGCCCTTCTCATATTTCTGATTCTTAACCTCTGCTATTTCAGAAATCAGAATTTTCCTTACTCTATAAGGGAAAAAAAGAAATGCAGTCAAAATATATGGATCATTCTAAGTTGCAGAGAAATTTGCAAACTGATTGGAGAGACTAAAGTAGAGAACAGTGAAAAACCAAGTGTAATCAAAAACAAATTGCATGGTACCAACAAAAATTACGATAACGCATTGTCAAGGAGAGTCAGTGGAGCAGAAATAGGGAAGATATGGGAAAAGATGAGGGGAAAAGAAGGACAATGAAGATGAACAAAAGATGCACAGTAATGAAGGAAATAAAGTGATGTTCCGGTGTGTGCAAATCAGGTGCAGACCCAAGAATGATACAAACTGGGATGGAGATCAGAAAAGGAATGATCACAAGGTTTTATATCACAATGTGGAGGAGATAAGTTAGAATGGATTTCAGAGAACTTCGTTATGAAATTCCTTATAAATAGGGGACCACAAATTTTATCATCCTAACTGGGATACATTTAAGAGCAAAAAGTGGCACCATTAATAACTACTCTTGAACGGTAGGTTTAACTGAAAGTATTTCAGAAAACATGGATTATCCCAGTTAAACCAAAGGATCTGCTCACCTGCTTCTAAGGCGTGCACGTATTTTCCTTGTAAATGCCAAACTTAATGAATCATAGGTTGAAGTTGCAAAGCCTTTATTTAGGTTGTGAAAGTGGAGCTTGCTTCGGTAAGGTCTGCTCTAAATTTTAGCTCTCTCATGGTCAACTCCCTACAGAGACAAACATACGATATGGCATTTGTTATGGAGCAGATATTTCCTCTGTGGGATTGCTAATTATACCTAAGGGAACAGAAGACCTCCCTGAGCGTAGAAACATGATTTTGTACGAGTGATAAACTATTGAGTTAGACAGACACACAGAGAAGAAAGATGGAAGAAATCAAGAACTGTAAACAGTTCTAAAAAAAAAGTCTTAAAATATACACTGACACTTCCAGATGGATCTCTTCGCTTCAATTTCCTGGACATTTTTGTGCTCAGTTTCTTCCTCTGAAATCTCTGCATTTTGCTCATGGTGGAAGATGTACTGCAATTCCCAATGACACTGAGACACACGGTGAGCACTGCTCACTTCTGTGCCTTATTTTATGGCCATAAGGCAGCTGGCAGTCTTCTCTGATCAGGTCATGGCTCTGAAAGCCAGCCAGCCAGATATGCGCGAATTTTTCAACCCATGAATGTAAAAGATGGGTATAGTGAGTAGGATAAATACGATTCTTGCCCACTTGGCGCTTTTCTTTTGGCGAGGAAAAAAATGTGATTCTAAATATAATCCTATGCAGGAGAAGTTCAGAATTCTGTGGCAGTATGTAATTGATTCCTCTTAGCCAGGACACCAGGTAAGCTAGCTAATGTGTTAGTGATTGTAATAATATAACAATGAAAATCACTCTCATGTATTGAGAGGCTATAATATGTGAAAAAGCACTGTTCAAAGACCCATATAAGCACCTTGAATTCTTACAGAACTGAGTATAGGGAGTATTAATATTATTGACAACATACACATGAAAAATGTATGACTTTGAAAGTTATCTCGAGCCCCTCAACCCCGCATGACTGGTGCAGAGCAGATCTTTTGTTTGCCTGGATAGAAAGCCGCATGTTTTCTGTCGTGTGATATTTACTTTTTATGAACCTCAGTGTATTCATGTGTAAAATGAGAGTGTGAAGCTATACCTTATGGGCTTATAGTGAAGATCGCATGTGATAACATATTTTTTTTTAATAAAAAATTCTAGTGTAGGGCCTTATACATGATTAAGTTAGATCTCCTCAACTTCTTTAAGGTCTATATCTCAGAACCAAGGTATTACGGGGTATTTTCCTTCACACCTTTTGTGAGTTTTCCATCTTTCAAATTGTAGCCCTTATCATGTTTCTACAACTTACCTCTTCCCTTANGACACACGGTGAGCACTGCTCACTTCTGTGCCTTATTTTATGGCCATAAGGCAGCTGGCATTCTTCTCTGATCAGGTCATGGCTCTGAAAGCCAGCCAGCCAGATATGCGCGAATTTTTCAACCCATGAATGTAAAAGATGGGTATAGTGAGTAGGATAAATACGATTCTTGCCCACTTGGCGCTTTTCTTTTGGCGAGGAAAAAAATGTGATTCTAAATATAATCCTATGCAGGAGAAGTTCAGAATTCTGTGGCAGTATGTAATTGATTCCTCTTAGCCAGGACACCAGGTAAGCTAGCTAATGTGTTAGTGATTGTAATAATATAACAATGAAAATCACTCTCATGTATTGAGAGGCTATAATATGTGAAAAAGCACTGTTCAAAGACCCATATAAGCACCTTGAATTCTTACAGAACTGAGTATAGGGAGTATTAATATTATTGACAACATACACATGAAAAATGTATGACTTTGAAAGTTATCTCGAGCCCCTCAACCCCGCATGACTGGTGCAGAGCAGATCTTTTGTTTGCCTGGATAGAAAGCCGCATGTTTTCTGTTGTGTGATATTTACTTTTTATGAACCTCAGTGTATTCATGTGTAAAATGAGAGTGTGAAGCTATACCTTATGGGCTTATAGTGAAGATCGCATGTGATAACATATTTTTTTTTAATAAAAAATTCTAGTGTAGGGCCTTATACATGATTAAGTTAGATCTCCTCAACTTCTTTAAGGTCTATATCTCAGAACCAAGGTATTACGGGGTATTTTCCTTCACACCTTTTGTGAGTTTTCCATCTTTCAAATTGTAGCCCTTATCATGTTTCTACAACTTACCTCTTCCCTTAGCCACTAGTGATTCTTGTCTTAATTCTTAATAATAATAGTAATGATAATGAAAATTGCAAGAATAGTACCATAGATGACATTAGTTAAACATTTACTATGTTCTATATATTATTCAAATATTATATGGTTTCATCTAAGCAATCTATAAAAGACAAGTACTTTAGTTATCCATGTTTAGAGATGAAAACTAGGACAGAGAGAGCTTAAAGAGTTGTCTGTGAGTCTATGAGTAGTAAATGGCAGAGCTGAAATGGAATCCAGGGTAATAGCTCCACAGACCTCATATCCTTCATAATGGTGTTACTTCTGTGTTACTACTCAAGGATAGCTCAAGGAGCTCACATCTCGTGACTTTAAAATTCTTATACTTACATATTGCAAATGATCTGCAAAGTTTGACCATCAAAATAGATTGGGTGATAGTAGATTGGAAAAAAATCATTCTCTCTTCTATACCCCCACTTACCTAAGTAAGCCCTGGTCCATGGTCATATAAATGATTTTAAATGGAAATAAGAGCTTTGGGGAATTTAAAGTTGCAAAGCAAGGTCCATAATTAGAAGAGTATCTCAGAGCAAAGGCCAAGATCCCTGACAGAAAACCATAAGAAACATTTTCAATGTGTGAACATGGTGATATTAAGTGGATCAGAGTGGTGGAAAAGTAAAGTGATTTGATACAGGCTGAAGGGCCTTTGTGGGGAACGGAAAGGCAGTGATGGTCACTGGGCATCAAATTCTAAAGACATGAAGTCAGGCCACACAAGAGCTGGCTTGGGACTGAGTGTACAGGTCGAGAAAGTTCGCTTGTTTGTTTTTTGAAGAATTAAAATACCAGAACTATGCCACACTCTGAATGTTCTTAGGTGGTGGGGAATGTCCTTTGATCTGAACTTTGGAGAGCACCTGGAGAAATTAGGATAAAAGAAAAATATATTTCATTCTTAATTACAGGGATATTAAGAAGGAGGGACAAAGAAAGGAACAACTGTATTTGAAAACTGTTATTATGAAAATCTATTCTGTATCAAGTCCATTGAAATGATGGGTAACTACATGTTTCCCTAGAGTTGGTCATATCTTAGTAAGGCCAACACATCTCCTCCATGGTTTCAGGACTGCTCTCTGCCTGCTTGAGGCAGGAACTCAGCTCCTGGGCTCCAGAAACTTCTTAGTCATTTTCTCTCCTCTTCATCTCTCGAGTCTGGTGTGGTGGTGGCTTCCTGCTACTGCTGACCTACAGTTCCTCACTGCTCTCTGCTGACTCTCAGCCACTCTTAGCATCTGTGTAAATGGTTTCCAATTTCCTACATTTTATTCCCTCTGCAACAACTTCAGTGTCTTTAAGCATTCCTTAGTTTTAAGAAAGGTCGATGCCTTGGTTTTCTAGGGCAGCTGGAACAAACCGCCACAAACTGGGCGGTTTTAAACAATAGATGTTTATTCTCTGACACTTTAAGACATTGCAAGTCTGAAACCAGGGTGTCAGCAGGACTGATTTCTTCTAGAGGCTCTGTGTGCGTGAAGCCCTGTTCCATGCTTCTCTCCTAGCTTCTAGTGACTGCCCACAATCCTTGGCATTCTTTGACTCATAAATGCATCTTTCCAGTCTCTGCCTCCTTCTTCACAAGGCCTTCTCCTCCATGNAACAGGGCTGATTTCTTCTAGAGGCTCTGTGTGCGTGAAGCCCTGTTCCATGCTTCTCTCCTAGCTTCTAGTGACTGCCCACAATCCTTGGCATTCTTTGACTCATAAATGCATCTTTCCAGTCTTTGCCTCCTTCTTCACAAGGCCTTCTCCTCCATGTTTCTCTGTCTTTACTCTTCTTCTCTTTTCTTTAAGGACAATAGTCACTGGATTAAATAAATCTGTCATAAATCCAGGATGAGCGCCTCTTGACAGCCTTAATTAACTATATTTGCAAAGACCCATATTTCAAATAAGGTCACATCTATGGAAAGCAGGAGTTAGGACTTGGACATATAATGTTAGGGTCACTATCAACTATCTACAGGCTTTCTCCTGTTTTTCTGTTTGCACAGTAAGAAATACAGAATGGTCCCCACTCTCTCATTCTAAAATGTCTTTTTCCAGTAGAACTTTCTATTATGATGGAAACACCATCCAATTTGGTAATCATTAGACATGTGTCCCTATTAAGTACTTGAAATATGGTTAGTGCTGCTGAATTTTTAATTTTTTATCTTAATTTAAATTAAAATAGTTACATGTGTCTGGAAGTTATTGTATTGGGCAGAACGGTTCTACAGGAAAAATTGACAGACACCAATCCCATTAATTCAGTGTAGTGAGTGGTATGAGAATTTTGGGGAAAATAGTCAGACATAGTTGGAAACACAGGACGCATAGGAGATACGGTTCGATCCCTAGGTTGCGCATATCCCCTGGAGGAGGAAGTAGCAACACGCTCCAGTATTCTTGCCTGGGAAATCCCATGGACGGAGGGAGCCTGGCAGGCTATAGTCCAGGGGGTCACAAAAGAGTTGGACACGACTGAGCGATTGAGCAAGCACACACAGGCAGAGTCACAAAAACACTGACAGGAGTGGGGCTTTGACAGGCTGAAGAAGGGCTTTCAACTTTGAAAATAGCATGCATGAGGGCACAGGATAGAAGGAAATGTCAGACAGCATCTAGCGCACACGATCCCAGAAGAAGGGAGGCTGCGCAGTGACTTATAGATAACTCAGTTATCGTGCTGGAGAATTTGAATTCGGCCCATGGTGTAAAACAGGAAAGTAAAAAACTCACATTATTTCTTCCCAGCTTTATTGAGGTATAATTAATACATAAAAGTGGTATATGTTAAAAGTGTACAACATGATGGTCTAATAATAGTATCCATTGTGAAGTGATTACCACCGTCAAACTATTAATTATTAACATACCCATCACTTCACATACTTACCACTTTTTTTGTGTGTGGTGAGAGCTTAACATATACTCTTAGTGACATTCATGTATACAATACAGTATTATTAGTTACAGTCACCATACTGTAAAATAGATCTCCGCAATTTGTTTTCTTTATTTACTCTTTTGGTTGCGCCCTGTGGCATGTGTGATCTTAGTTCCCTGACCAGGGATTGAACCCCATCCCCTGCATTGGAAGCACAGATTCTTAACACCTGGACCTCCAAGGAAGTCCCTCCATAATTCATTCATCCTGTATAATTGAAATTTTGTGCCCTTGACCAATATCTCCCCCTTTCCCCTGCTACCAGCCCCTGGCAACCACTATTCTACTTTCTGCTTTAATGAGTATGACCATTTTGGATCCCACATATAAGTGAAATCATCCTTATTTTTAAAAGCTAGCTTGACTTGGCGGAGAAGGCAATGGCACCCCTCTCCAGTACTCTTGCCTAGAAAATCCCATGGACGGAGGAGCCTGGTAGGCTGCAGTCCATGGGGTTGCTAAGAGTCGGACATGACTGAGTGACTTCACTTTCACTTTTCACTTTCATGCACTGGAGAAGGAAATGGCAACCCACTCCAGTGTTCTTGCCTGGAGAATCCCAGAGACGAGTGAGCCTGGTGGGCTTCCATCTATGGGGTCGCACAAAGTTGGACACGACTGAAGCGACTTAGCAGCAGCAGCAGCAGCAGCAGCAGTTTGACTTGGAAATAGAACAGAGGATGAGTTGAAGCAGGGAAAGCCCAGAACAGTTTCTTGTTCTAGTTTCCTGCTAAGAATCTATATGGCATGTGCCAGACACTACAAGAATCTGAATATGAGAGATGAGGAAATTGTGCTGAGTTTATGGAAGAGAATTGGGTACAGGTTTCAATTCTGTGTGTGCAAACTAGTTAGTAAAAACATTGCATTCTGTAGAAGACTAAAGTCTCTTAAAAAAATATTTGTGCTAATTCCCTAGGCAGGCTAAGGTATTACAATACAATGTGTAAAAAAAGAAATAAAAAGATCCCCTGACAGGATGCACCTTCTAGCCGGAAAAATTTAAGAGAAGTGGCGGAGCTGTCCATCCTCCAGTTGTGGGCCCATTTTGGTGGCAGCAGTAATTCCTCTTGAAGTTTTTGACTAATACATTAACANACAGGATGCACCTTCTAGCCGGAAAAATTTAAGAGAAGTGGCGGAGCTGTCCATCCTCCAGTTGTGGGCCCATTGTGGTGGCAGCAGTAATTCCTCTTGAAGTTTTTGACTAATACATTAACATTCAGGGTAATTTCTGCCATTAGACAGGGTCAACCGTGCACCATGACGTTTTCTACTCTGTAATTGTAGGGATCCTCATTAATGTGAAAGAATATTTTGACATTGTGAGCTTACAGGAGAGACAATTCATGACTGACACTATAAAGGCTTAAATTATGCTGCTTTTGATGATGAGAGATGCAGAGCTGCATTTTTTTTAAACTTTTGCAAAATTAGGATTTAGCAGCTGTAAGACAATCTCTTGTATGATGAAAGTGGATGGTGTTCAGACACAATCAATTCCAGGCCTGCCTTGAGGAAACCTTTTATTTCAGGAAGAGATTAAAATTTCAAAGCTGTTTTCTGGTGGCATTTTTATTGATAAACCTGCATTTAAAGCAGAGCTTTAAAAAATGCATGAGATGCACATAGCCAGAACATACCATGGTAGAAGGTGCTGCCTAGAGTCTGAGAGCTCACGGAATTTTACAGGCTGCTCTGGACAGTCTCCAAGACATGTTTTGACATATGTTTAATTTTTTTTTGCACTCAGCTCTACTTGATGAGGAAAAGTTGTCTTTGGGGGGTAGGTATTCCTTTGTTATTTAGTACCTAAACTGTTTACTTTTTTTTTTTAACTGTTAAAAAAAGGTACAGTTTTAAATTTAGACAAAAGAGATACCAAAAAGACTTCTCTCTGGTAGCCTTCTTCTGTATGTAAAATATAATCCATAGAGGAGGACTTGCTATGTATAAAATCTAATAACATTTAGGCTTCCTTTATTTTTGTCAGCAAGGGCATTGAGTCCAGAAAGGCAGATACTCTTTCAAAATCATTAATTTTGATGACAACCTAGGTGAAAAATAAGCCTTGTTTTTCTCTTTTCTTTTGTACTTTTTTGAAACAACATGCTGAAATAAATGAATCAGTATTTATTTAATACCTACTTAATGCCTATCATTGTGCTAGACATGAGAAATGGCTTTGGCACCAGGAACTTTGCAATCCTTTATGGAAAACTAAGCTGGCATACATCAGATTATGCTCTGCATCGCGGATCATCAGAGAAATGCAAATCAAAACCACAAGATATCACCTCACACCTTTTAGAGTGGCTGTTATCAAAAAGACAGGAGAGGGGATTCCCTGAAGGTCCAGTAGCTTGGATTCCATGCTTCCACTCTAGGGGGCACAGGTTTGATCCTTGGTTGGGGAATCAAGATTCCCACAAGTTATGCAATACAGCCAAAAAAAAAAAAAAGGTAAGAGATAAGTTTTGGCAAGGATATGGGGAAAAAGGAACACGTGGACACTGTTGTTAGACATGTACATTGGGTACAACTACTATGAAAAACAGTGTGAATATTCTTCATGAATTAAAANAAAAAAAAAAAAAAAAAGGCAAGAGATAAGTTTTGGCAAGGATATGGGGAAAAAGGAACACGTGGACACTGTTGTTAGACATGTACATTGGGTACAACTACTATGAAAAACAGTGTGAATATTCTTCATGAATTAAAAATAAAACTGCCACATGATCCAGCAATCCCATTTTGGAGTATATATCCAAGAGAAATAAAAACAGGATATCAAAAAGATGTCTGCACTCCCATGTTTTGCTGTTTAGCTGCTAAGTCGTGTCTGACTCTTTGCAACCCCATGGACTGCAGCATGCCAGGCTCCCCTTCTTTCATCATCTCCTGTAGTTTGCTCAAACTCAATGTTCGTTGAGTCAGTGATGCCATCCTGTGATGCCAGTGATGATATCTCCGACTCCCATGTTTATTGCAGTATTTTTCACAATAACCAAGATATGAAAGGGTCCTAAGTGCCCATCAGTGGATGAATGAATAAGTAAGACGTGAGATATATATATATATATATATGAATTCATATATATATGAATATTATTTAGCCATGAGAAATAAGATAATCCTGCATTTGCAATATGGATAGGTTTTGTGGTCATTATACTTAGAGATATAAGTCAGATAGAGAAAGCCAAATATTGGATGCTCATTTCATTGTTCTTCCCCCCAAAATGAAATGATAATTATGTGATGTGATAGATGTGTTACCTAATCATATTGCAATAGATCAAATCAATATGCTGTACACATTAAATTTAGACAATGTTTATGTCAATTGTATGACAATTTAAAAATGGTAGTGACAACAGCAGTGCTTTACAGATATAATTTCATTTAATCCTTACAGTTCTGGGCTACATTTTACAGATGAGGAAACAACCACCAATACATGGAATAACTTAGTGAAGTCACCATAATGGTAAAAACGATGCTGGCATTTAAATCCAGGCCATCAAACTGCAGAGCCCAAACACAGAATCCATACTGTCTCTTGATAGCTGTTACAATGTGGAATCAGAAAGCGGAAGGTATCAGTCTAAGCTGGAATTGGAAAATAGAATAATTGCCTGAGACTTAAGCAGAGCCTTAAGTGGACAGGATTTAATTAGGCAGCAGAGAGGAAGAGTATATTCCATGTTGGGGGGAAATGGAATGATGCTATCTGAGGTAGAAAAGAGAATATATACAGGTAGGAAAGAGAATGCAGTAGCTTAGTTTACCAAACAGGCTCCGGGCAAGGCAAATGAACTACAGCGCAGTATCTCAGCTGTATAAATGATGCATTGATAACTGGAAACAGGGCCCTATGGGACACACTGATAACACATTTCTGCCTAGGTATGTGTGATTCTGTTAAATTTCTTTCAGTCCTTGTCAACACAAGAGGAATTTGTTTCAAATTAATGACATGTAGAGATTTCAGTAGTTATTGGTCAACTTTTTCTCTCTCCCAGTTAGCACATATGGAAATAAGGAGCTGTGTCTCTTATCTGTGTGACTGATATGACCTCACCATATGGACACACTTACTCAGAATAAAGTCTTGGGGAACTTTGTTGAATTCACATATTCTCAGCACTGTCAGAGGAGGACTCTAATTGACAGGGCTTCTCTAAGAATAGGTGCCCTTTTGCCATTCCAGAAACATTTCATTCTCTATAGAGAAGGTCAAAAATATTCTCCCTCACTAGTGGATAGGTTTCGTGTTGACAGCTCCTGATGGCAGTGGGGAACTATTAAATTAGTTTCCATCAAACTCTGAGTATTTCAAAATGTAGCTCAAGGTGGGCGCCCCACATATACTCCAGAGAAGCATGTGTGGAGAAAAATTAATATCCTAACCAATGCTGTATACATATTTTCAAGTCCTACCTAATTACAGAGACTTCCTTTCCAAAGTGACTAATTTCATTGAAATTTGTTTTGCCTGCTCCTTGTCATATATCACACAGCTTTTATCACTCTTCAAAAAAAAAAAGGAGTATATGAGTTTTCTGCTTTCTTTCTGTTTTAAGAGTTCACTTTTTACACTGCATTCTACAAGCTAAGACTTGTAAAATAAAACTTTTAAATAGTGGCTTAACTTTTTATAGCAATGACCCATGATCCCTGTATTAAGCAATTTGGAAAGACACAAAGAAAGCAATATATTTCCCAAGTTTCTAGAGGTAATCACTGTTAACACATACTTCCGTGAAGAGAGTTTTGCTAAACAGATGGATGAAGAGATAGATAGAAATAACTTCATGGAAACAAGTCATAATATACATACTATACAAAAATAAAATGTGGTATATATCAGTTTGCTTGCATTTAACAGAAGAATAATAAAGATATAATAAAAGGACTGTTGTTCTTTAGTCACTGATTTGTGTTCAACTGTTTTGCAACTCCATAGACTGGAGATCACCAGGCTCCTCTGTCTGTGGGATTTCCCAAGTAAGAATATTGGAGTGGGTGACCTTTTCCTTCTCCAGGGTATCTCCCCAACCCAAGGATTGAACCCACTTCTCCTGCTTGGCAGGCAGACTCTTTACCACTGAGCCAACAGAGAAGCCCCACATAAAAGGGCTAGGATCTCCAAATTCCGATTAACATTTTTTTTTTCCTTTACTTTGTGCTGCAAGAGATATTATTTCTATAAAAGTAAAGATCTATGAAAATGTCAATACATTGAAATCATATTATTTTTTACACATTATTTAGTTTTAATTAGTAGAAATGAAATGAAAGTAGGGTCTGGGACATCAGCACTCTGACATTAGTATTTTTAAATTGCTTTTCTACTTGTATCTGTAACATTCTATTCTGTGATTATAATTCACACTTACCTAACACAATTGCACAGCTAAACTATTTAATGTTCCCCTCCAGCTTCTCAATTCTTATATGGTCTTTTATTTTTATGTAAGCTTCCCTGGTGGCTCAGCTAGTAAAGAATCTGCCTGCAATGTGGGAGATCTGGGTTTGATCCCTGGGTTGGGAAGATCCCCTGGGGCAGGGAATGGCTACCCACTCCATTAATTCTGGCCTGGAGAATTCCATAGACTATATAGTCCATAGGGTCACAAAGAGTTGGAAACGAGGGAGCAGCTTTCACACACACGTTGCTTGGATGAATTTCATCAACTCTCTATTTGCAAATTTTGCAAAGTGCTTCCATATGCTCTACTCCCTGAGAGATTTTCTTACTTGAGAAATTGTGCCTATCGCCTTTCTGCATTTGGCTTCCTTCGTATCTCAGTTGGTAAAGAATCCGCCTGCAATGCAGAAGACTCTGGTTTGATTCCTGAGTGGGGAAGTCTGCTGGAGAAGAGATAGACTACCCACACCAGTATTCTAGCTTGGAGAATTCCATGGACTCTATAGTCCATGGGGTCACAAAGGTTGGACATGACTGAGTGACTTTCACTTCACTTCGCTTTCTGCACTTAAAGTGATGAGTATTCCTGGATCATTGCTTTTTAGACTAAACCATTGTCTTTTGATATTGTGTTGTATATTTTGCCACAGCTTACCTCTCACTATAATTTACCACAATATTAATTATACTGGCTAGGCTATTGTTTTATATTTTTACTGAAAATGTCTTTCCTGGAAACATGAGTTACCTTTTTCATATTTGGGCTGGTTGCTCTTCAGGCCTACTGTGTAGCAATGTCTGAAGACTTCTTTTGCTGCCATCCTTCACCCTGATCTCTTGGTGTCTTTAATAAAGGACTTTCATACCATCCTCTTTACTGGTCTAGTTTCGTATATTGGCCAAGCTCATTCTGCAGTAGCATTATCAGGTTAAAAAGACTAGGACAAGCAGAGGACATCATGATGCCTAACTTTTGGGTTATACTGCTCCAATTTCAACTGGATGTCCTCCACACCTAGTGTTCAGGACTCACCGCAGGCTCTCCTGTCTTTCGTGTACTAGATATTCTCTGTAGCGTGTGGGGTTAGAGAGGCGAGGTTCAGAAAAAGAATGAGATGGGCACTTTATAGGAACAGATCACCTTTTATGAGGTGAGAAGGGGCAGCAGGCAGATTAGTGAGCTGCTGCTATACTAACCCAAGAAAAAAGTAAGTATATACAGGCATATATGTGGAAAGCTACTGTCTGAAGGGGGCCTGTTCTTCTCCAAGGTTGTTTGGAGTAGTTATCTTTTAAAAGGCTGGGGCAAGGAATCCTGGGGATCGGCCAGAGGCTGGACCGGCTGGGAGCTGGGCAAAGTCAGTCTTAATGTCCATCTTTTTCTCTGGGTGAGAGAGTTCTTTGTTTTGCATAGAATGGTGGGGAGGACCCAGAGTGGAGTTTTAACTCCAGGCTATTTTGAGCTGTGTAACTTTCCTTCATTCTCTTCCTGTTTTTCCTGGTTGCATCTCTTTTTTTGCTATCATTGTTCCATTATATATCTAGTCTTGGTTTATGGTCTCATTTTGATAGTTTTCTTGCTTTCACTGGTGTCAGTAAAATCTGGTCATTCTGATTTTTGAAAATTAGATCATGACTTTGTTTTAAAACTTTATGAAATCTATTACCATTATTCCTGGAATTCTAAAATTTCAATGATATACTACCTATGAGAAAAGTTCTTAAATGATTTTCCCATTTCATTTTTTTTT
>SJYW01008574.1:16613-31158 GCA_006410735.1 Raphicerus campestris
ATGTGGAATCAGAAAGCGGAAGGTATCAGTCTAAGCTGGAATTGGAAAATAGAATAATTGCCTGAGACTTAAGCAGAGCCTTAAGTGGACAGGATTTAATTAGGCAGCAGAGAGGAAGAGTATATTCCATGTTGGGGGGAAATGGAATGATGCTATCTGAGGTAGAAAAGAGAATATATACAGGTAGGAAAGAGAATGCAGTAGCTTAGTTTACCAAACAGGCTCCGGGCAAGGCAAATGAACTACAGCGCAGTATCTCAGCTGTATAAATGATGCATTGATAACTGGAAACAGGGCCCTATGGGACACACTGATAACACATTTCTGCCTAGGTATGTGTGATTCTGTTAAATTTCTTTCAGTCCTTGTCAACACAAGAGGAATTTGTTTCAAATTAATGACATGTAGAGATTTCAGTAGTTATTGGTCAACTTTTTCTCTCTCCCAGTTAGCACATATGGAAATAAGGAGCTGTGTCTCTTATCTGTGTGACTGATATGACCTCACCATATGGACACACTTACTCAGAATAAAGTCTTGGGGAACTTTGTTGAATTCACATATTCTCAGCACTGTCAGAGGAGGACTCTAATTGACAGGGCTTCTCTAAGAATAGGTGCCCTTTTGCCATTCCAGAAACATTTCATTCTCTATAGAGAAGGTCAAAAATATTCTCCCTCACTAGTGGATAGGTTTCGTGTTGACAGCTCCTGATGGCAGTGGGGAACTATTAAATTAGTTTCCATCAAACTCTGAGTATTTCAAAATGTAGCTCAAGGTGGGCGCCCCACATATACTCCAGAGAAGCATGTGTGGAGAAAAATTAATATCCTAACCAATGCTGTATACATATTTTCAAGTCCTACCTAATTACAGAGACTTCCTTTCCAAAGTGACTAATTTCATTGAAATTTGTTTTGCCTGCTCCTTGTCATATATCACACAGCTTTTATCACTCTTCAAAAAAAAAAAGGAGTATATGAGTTTTCTGCTTTCTTTCTGTTTTAAGAGTTCACTTTTTACACTGCATTCTACAAGCTAAGACTTGTAAAATAAAACTTTTAAATAGTGGCTTAACTTTTTATAGCAATGACCCATGATCCCTGTATTAAGCAATTTGGAAAGACACAAAGAAAGCAATATATTTCCCAAGTTTCTAGAGGTAATCACTGTTAACACATACTTCCGTGAAGAGAGTTTTGCTAAACAGATGGATGAAGAGATAGATAGAAATAACTTCATGGAAACAAGTCATAATATACATACTATACAAAAATAAAATGTGGTATATATCAGTTTGCTTGCATTTAACAGAAGAATAATAAAGATATAATAAAAGGACTGTTGTTCTTTAGTCACTGATTTGTGTTCAACTGTTTTGCAACTCCATAGACTGGAGATCACCAGGCTCCTCTGTCTGTGGGATTTCCCAAGTAAGAATATTGGAGTGGGTGACCTTTTCCTTCTCCAGGGTATCTCCCCAACCCAAGGATTGAACCCACTTCTCCTGCTTGGCAGGCAGACTCTTTACCACTGAGCCAACAGAGAAGCCCCACATAAAAGGGCTAGGATCTCCAAATTCCGATTAACATTTTTTTTTTCCTTTACTTTGTGCTGCAAGAGATATTATTTCTATAAAAGTAAAGATCTATGAAAATGTCAATACATTGAAATCATATTATTTTTTACACATTATTTAGTTTTAATTAGTAGAAATGAAATGAAAGTAGGGTCTGGGACATCAGCACTCTGACATTAGTATTTTTAAATTGCTTTTCTACTTGTATCTGTAACATTCTATTCTGTGATTATAATTCACACTTACCTAACACAATTGCACAGCTAAACTATTTAATGTTCCCCTCCAGCTTCTCAATTCTTATATGGTCTTTTATTTTTATGTAAGCTTCCCTGGTGGCTCAGCTAGTAAAGAATCTGCCTGCAATGTGGGAGATCTGGGTTTGATCCCTGGGTTGGGAAGATCCCCTGGGGCAGGGAATGGCTACCCACTCCATTAATTCTGGCCTGGAGAATTCCATAGACTATATAGTCCATAGGGTCACAAAGAGTTGGAAACGAGGGAGCAGCTTTCACACACACGTTGCTTGGATGAATTTCATCAACTCTCTATTTGCAAATTTTGCAAAGTGCTTCCATATGCTCTACTCCCTGAGAGATTTTCTTACTTGAGAAATTGTGCCTATCGCCTTTCTGCATTTGGCTTCCTTCGTATCTCAGTTGGTAAAGAATCCGCCTGCAATGCAGAAGACTCTGGTTTGATTCCTGAGTGGGGAAGTCTGCTGGAGAAGAGATAGACTACCCACACCAGTATTCTAGCTTGGAGAATTCCATGGACTCTATAGTCCATGGGGTCACAAAGGTTGGACATGACTGAGTGACTTTCACTTCACTTCGCTTTCTGCACTTAAAGTGATGAGTATTCCTGGATCATTGCTTTTTAGACTAAACCATTGTCTTTTGATATTGTGTTGTATATTTTGCCACAGCTTACCTCTCACTATAATTTACCACAATATTAATTATACTGGCTAGGCTATTGTTTTATATTTTTACTGAAAATGTCTTTCCTGGAAACATGAGTTACCTTTTTCATATTTGGGCTGGTTGCTCTTCAGGCCTACTGCGTAGCAATGTCTGAAGACTTCTTTTGCTGCCATCCTTCACCCTGCTCTCTTGGTGTCTTTAATAAAGGACTTTCATACCATCCTCTTTACTGGTCTAGTTTCGTATATTGGCCAAGCTCATTCTGCAGTAGCATTATCAGGTTAAAAAGACTAGGACAAGCAGAGGACATCATGATGCCTAACTTTTGGGTTATACTGCTCCAATTTCAACTGGATGTCCTCCACACCTAGTGTTCAGGACTCACCGCAGGCTCTCCTATCTTTCGTGTACTAGATATTCTCTGTAGCGTATGGGGTTAGAGAGGCAAGGTTCAGAAAAAGAATGAGATGGGCACTTTACAGGAACAGATCACCTTTTATGTGGTGAGAAGGGGCAGCAGGCAGATTAGTGAGCTGCTGCTATACTAACCCAAGAAAAAAGTAAGTATATACAGGCATATATGTGGAAAGCTACTGTCTGAAGGGGGCCTGTTCTTCTCCAAGGTTGTTTGGAGTAGTTATCTTTTAAAAGGCTGGGGCAAGGAATCCTGGGGATCGGCCAGAGGCTGGACCGGCTGGGAGCTGGGCAAAGTCAGTCTTAATGTCCATCTTTTTCTCTGGGTGAGAGAGTTCTTTGTTTTGCATAGAATGGTGGGGAGGACCCAGAGT
Organism: Raphicerus campestris; assembly: GCA_006410735.1. Lineage (NCBI taxonomy): Eukaryota > Metazoa > Chordata > Mammalia > Artiodactyla > Bovidae > Raphicerus > Raphicerus campestris. The sequence goes on from SJYW01008574.1 coordinate 19,907, forward strand.
GGAGTTTTAACTCCAGGCTATTTTGAGCTGTGTAACTTTCCTTCATTCTCTTCCTGTTTTTCCTGGTTGCATCTCTTTTTGCTATCATTGTTCCGTTATATATCTAGTCTTGGTTTATGGTCTCATTTTGATAGTTTTCTTGCTTTCACTGGTGTCAGTAAAATCTGGTCATTCTGATTTTTGAAAATTAGATCATGACTTTGTTTTAAAACTTTATGAAATCTATTACCATTATTCCTGGAATTCTAAAATTTCAATGATATACTACCTATGAGAAAAGTTCTTAAATGATTTTCCCATTTCATTTTTTTTTTTCCTGTTGTTCTCTCTTAAGGAATTTTACCATTAAGATATTAGACATTCTGAACTGGCTTGTTATTACCAAAATCTAGTACTTATTTTTTCCCTAATTTTACAGAATATAACGCTGTGAATAGCTGTATCAATAATTACTTCATTTTCTTATTCTTCAGAAGTCTGTTAAATTTTAAAACAATTAACTGGTCACTTGTTTTTTAGTAAAATGAATGCATTTTAAAATTACATTTTAGTTAGCATAATTAGACAGCCTCTTTTCAGAATCAGTATTATGATATATGGGGGAAAATATCTTTAAATAAAAATTAGAAATATTATGTCTCCATTTGTTTTTATAGTATAAATATTGAACAGTGATTCTCATTTTTAATAACTAGCAGAATCTGAAATCTAGAGAACATGATTTACTACGTTTTCTGTGTAATATTAAAAAATCTTGATATTAAGACTATCCAACTTTATTTTTTACTATCAGATGTCAATTTATCTTTCTTGATTTTGTCTTATATACATTTTTAAAAACACTTTGCTCCCTACAGTGAATCTTTTTAAGAAATATCCATCTTGAGGGGATGACAAATTACTTAACAGGAGAATAAATAAGAAAGGCAAATTTTGGAATACTGGGTCAAGGAATTTATTGTTGGAAAAATACTTAACTTGTTTACCTAATGTTAATATTATAATATAGCTTAAGGAATCCTCCAAGCAAGAATACTGGAGTGCGTAGCCATTCCCTTCTCCAGGGGATCTTCCCAACCCAGAGATCCAACCCACATCTCCTGCATTGCAGGCAGATTCTTTACCAGCTGACGCCACCAGGGACGCCCAGTATAGCTTAGGATATAAAGCAAATTTAGATACTCCAAAGAAGTAACTACATATAACTGATGATTGTAGTTTAAAATATATTGTTAAATGCATTTAATAAATAAATAAATAAACTCCACACTATTGTGGGATTTTTTTTTAAACTTGATTACTTTTTATATGTAGAATTTTTCCTAAAATGGATACTTAAAGCATAAAATTATGCTTTGAGGGGATTTTAGTCCCCACTATAGTATTCTATTCTTAAATCCTTGTTTGTGTTATTCACATAAACTGTTTTCTCAGTATTTTTTTCTCATTCTATATACAGTCACTAAGAGGAAGCTATTTGGGTACTATTGGTTTAACCTAAAATGTACTGAATATTAATAAGCATAGCTTTACTTTGCAAAAACTGTTCATGGTCCCACCGTTGTCTAAGAGTAGCAGAAAAGAAAGAAAAAACACATATAAAGTAGAAAAATATTTGAACTTGACTGCTGTCTACGTCAGAGAAGGCAATGGCAACCCACTCTAGTATTCTTGCCTGGAAACTCCCAGGGACAGGGGAGCCTGGTAGGCTGCAGTCCATGGGGTCGCAGAGTCGGACACGACTGAAGGGACTTAGCAGCAGCAGCAGCTATCTATGTACTTATCAGGAAAAACTGCTTCTCTATGAGGCCAAAACAGCTCCATAACTTTTGTTTTTGAAAGCCTCTTCAAAAAAGCAGCTCTGGAATTTTTCAAATTCCTTTCAGTTTGGTTCAGGAAACTACCCATGGACAGGAGTCAGTAAGATATAGATGGTTAACAGTCTTGCTCTTAAGAAGATTCAGAGTCCAAAAGACTGTTCTATACATCTGTGTCTCTTTTGCTGTACTGAGNTCCTTTTCCTATTTGGAACCAGTCTGTTGTTCCATGTCCAGTTCTAACTGTTGCTTCCTGACCTGCATACAGATTTCTCAAGAGGCAGGTTAGGTGGTCTGGTATTCCCCTCTCTTTCAGAATTTTCCACAGTTTATTGTGATCCACACAGACAAAGGCTTTGGCATAGTCAATCAAGCAGAAATAGATGTTTTTCTTGAACTCTCTTGCTTTTTCCATGATCCAGCAGATGGTGGCCTATTGATCTCTTGTTCCTCTGCCTTTTCTAAAACCAGCTTGAACATCAGGGAGTTCACGGTTCACATATTGCTGAAGCCTGGCTTGGAGAATTTTGAGCATTAATTTATTAGCATGTGAGATGAGTGCAATTGTGCGGTAGTCTGAGCATTCTTTGGCATTGCCTTCCTTTGGTATTGAAATGAAAACTGACCTTTTCCAGTCCTGTGGCCACTGCTGAGTTTTCCAAATTTGCTGGCATACTGAGTGCAGCACTTTCACAGCATCATCTCTCAGGATTTGAAACAGCTCACCTGGAATTCCATCACCTCCATCAGCTTTGTTCATAGTGATGCTTTCTAAGGCCCACTTGACTTCACATTCCAAGATGTCTGGCTCTACATGAGTGATCACACCATCATGATTATCCAGGTCATGAAGATCATTTTTGTACAGTTCTTCCGTGTATTCTTACCACCTCTTCTTAATATCTTCTGCTTCACTTAGGTCTGTACCATTTCTGTCCTTTATCGAGCCCATCTTTGCATGAAATGTTCCCTTGATATCTCTAATTTTCTTGAAGATATCTCTAGTCTTTCCCATTCTGTTCCTCCACTCTATTTCTTTGCATTGATCACTGCACACTAAGCGCAGGCGGCTGCGACTGGCACACTAAGCGCTGCTGAGAGGAGCCACCCCACGTCCGAGGTCAGGGGCAGAAACTGGGAGGACCACATGCCCAAAGGGTGGCAGCCAAGAGGAGATATCCCACATCTGAGGTCAGGGGCAGCAGCCGATAATACCAGGCTGCAACGGCGCAGAAACAGCCGAGAGGAGCTACCCCCTGTCTGAGGTCAGGGTGGCATCCAGGAGCAACCAGACCATGCCTGAGGCCAGGGGCGGGGGCAGGAGGAGCAACCCATGTCCAAGGAGCAGTGGCTCCATGGGTGCAGGAGAGCCTAGAGGAGCCATCCCACATTGAAGGTCAGGAAGGGCATCGGTGAGGAGATACCCCTCATTTAAGGTAAGGAACAGTGGCTGCACTTTGCTGGAGTAGCTGTGAAGAGATACCCCCCGCCCAAGGTAAGAGAAACCCAAGTAAGATGGTAGGTGTTGCAAGAAGGCATCAGAGGGCAGACACACTGAAACCATACTCACAGAAAACTAGTCAGTCTAATCACACTAGGACCACAGCCTTGTCTAACTCAATGAAACCAAGCCATGCCCACAGGACAACCCAAGAACGGCGGGTCATGGTGGAGAGTACTGACAGAATGTGGTCCACTGGAGAACAGAATGGCAAACCACTTCAGTATTCTTGCCTTGAGAACCCCATGAACAGTATGAAAGGCAAAATGATAGGATACTGAAAGAGGAACTCCCCAGGTCAGTAGGTGCCCAATGTGCTACTGGAGATCAGTGGAGAAATAACTTCAGAAAGAGTGAAGGGATGGAGCCAAAGCAAAAACAATACCCAGCTATGGATGTGACTGGTGATAGAGGCAAGGGCCGATGCTGTAAAGAGCAATATTGCGTAGGAACCTGGAATGTCAGGTCCATGAATCAAGGCAAATTGGAAGTGGTCAAACATGAGATGGCAAGAGTAAACATCGACATTCTAGGAATCAGCGAACTAAAATGGACTGGAATGGGTGAATTTAACTCAGATGACCATTACATCTACTACTGGGGGCAGAAATCCCTCAGAAGAAATGGAGTAGCCATCATGGTCAACAAGAGTCTGAAATGCAGTACTTGGATGCAATCTCAAAAACAACAGAATGATCTCTGTTCATTTCCAAGGCAAACCATTCAGTACCACGGTAATCCAAGTCTATGCCCCAACCAGTAATGCTGAAGAAGCTGAAGTTGAATGGTTCTATGAAGACCTATAAGACTTTTTAGAACTAACACCCAAAAAATATTTCCTTTTCATTATAGGGGACTGGAATGCTAAAGTAGGAAATCAAGAAACACCTGGAGTAACAGGCAAATTTGGCCTTGGAATACGGAATGAAGCAGGGCAAAGACTAATAGTTTTGCCAAGAAAATGTACTGGTCATAGCAAACACCCTCTTCCAACAACACAAGAGAAAACTCTGTACATGGACATACATCATCAGATGGTCAACACCGAAATCAGATTGATTATATTCTTTGCAGCCAAAAATGGAGAAGCTCTATACAGTCAACAAAAACAAGACCAGGAGCTGACTGTGGCTCAGATCATGAACTCCTTATTACCAAATTCAGACTCAAATTGAAGAAAGTAGGGAAAACCGCTAGACCATTCAAGTATGACCTAAATCAAATCCCTTATGATTATACAGTGGAAGTGAGAAATAGATTTAAGGGCCTAGATCTGATAGATAGAGTGCCTAATGAACTATGGAATGAGGTTTATGATATTGTACAGGAAACAGGGATCAAGACCATCCCCATGGAAAAGAAATGCAAAAAATCAAAATGGCTGTCTGGGGAAGCCTTACAAATAGCTGTGAAAAGAAGAGAAGCAAAAAGCAAAGGAGAAAAGGAAAGATATAGGCATCTGAATGCAGAGTTACAAAGAATAGCAAGAAGAGATAAGATTGAGGAATGAAGGGGCGGGAGGGTAGGGAGTTTGTCCTTTCCTCTTCCTTGAGAATTCCAGATCCCTGTCTTCTTGGGGACCCCTGGCCTTATCATACTGCCTAGAAATTGACTCTTTCATTTGAAGGCTAAAGGAGAAGCAGGCAGTACAAGATGAGATGGTTGGAGAGCATCACTGACTCAGTTGACATGACTTTGAGCAAACTCAGGGAGACAGTGGAGGACAAAGGAGCCTGATGTGCTGTAGTCAATGAGGTTGCAAAGAACTGAACACGACTTAGTGACTGAAGAACAATAAGAACATGTGTGCCACGAGATTTGTGAGCACTGTACTGGACTTATATCTGGAGTTCTGTATTTAGTTATAGATATCTTTTTGAAGGAGAGATAAGTGAGAAGACATACAAACATCTATAAAAAGCTTGGAAAATATTTGAAGGTAATGGGATAATTTGCAGACACCATCATATATCCTAAGAAAAGCAAAAAGAAAAGATTTTTGTTTTTGGTACAAGGTGTTTGAAAGAATTAAAACACTCTCTTTAATCAAAGTAAGAAAAATATTTTAACATTTGAATGCCTAGAACAGGAATGAATTATTAATTCTCATCACAAAATGCACTCAACCCTAAACCAGATGATGAGCCACATTCAGGGACACTGGAGGAAAGATTTCCTTTAAAGATTTTAGAATAAAGTAAAAATGCCACAGTCTTTTGCCCCTCTCCATTTTTAGTTTTTGTAATCAAATTGCTCTGGCACCCAATTTTCAATTCTTTCAATTTGGGGACCATGTCACGTTTCTCAGTTTTCTGTCGTTTTGTTTTTTCACATGAAATAATCCTACCAACTCTCTTTATTTCTGTTGTTTTGTAAACATGTTCTATTTTCTTTTCAAATCTTCTTTAAGTTAGAAGTCATCACGAAACCATTCTCCAACACCTTGCAATTGATTTAACCTTCCTACTTCNTTTTGTTTTTTCACATGAAATAATCCTACCAACTCTCTTTATTTCTATTGTTTTGTAAACATGTTCTATTTTCTTTTCAAATCTTCTTTAAGTTAGAAGTCATCACGAAACCATTCTCCAACACCTTGCAATTGATTTAACCTTTCTACTTCAAGTTCAGAAAACTGTAATTTCTAAACAGCACATTTTAAAACTTCAGTTCAGTTCAGTTCAGTTCAGTCGCTCAGTCGTGTCTGGTTCTTTGAGACCCCAGGAATCGCAGCACGCCAGGCCTCCCTGTCCATCACCAACTCCTGCAGTTCACCCAAACTCATGTGCNTCTATTTTCTTTTCAAATCTTCTTTAAGTTAGAAGTCATCACGAAACCATTCTCCAACACCTTGCAATTGATTTAACCTTCCTACTTCAAGTTCAGAAAACTGTAATTTCTAAACAGCACATTTTAAAACTTCAGTTCAGTTCAGTTAGTTCAGTCGCTCAGTCGTGTCTGACTCTTTGAGACCCCAGGAATCGCAACATGCCAGGCCTCTCTGTCCATTACCAACTCCTGGAGTTCACCCAAACTCATGTGCATCAAGTCGGTGATGCCATACAGCCATCTCATCCTCTGTCATCACCTTCTCCTCCTGCCCCCAATCCCTCCCAGCATCAGAGTCTTTTCCAATGAGTCAACTCTTCTCATGAGGTGGCCAAAGTATTGGTGTTTCAGCCTCAGCATCAGTCCTTCCAATGAACACAAAGGATTGGTCTCCTTTAGGATGGACTGATTGGNAGAAGTCTGTTAAATTTTAAAACAATTAACTGGTCACTTGTTTTTTAGTAAAATGAATGCATTTTAAAATTACATTTTAGTTAGCATAATTAGACAGCCTCTTTTCAGAATCAGTATTATGATATATGGGGGAAAATATCTTTAAATAAAAATTAGAAATATTATGTCTCCATTTGTTTTTATAGTATAAATATTGAACAGTGATTCTCATTTTTAATAACTAGCAGAATTTGAAATCTAGAAAACATGATTTACTACGTTTTCTGTGTAATATTTAAAAATCTTGATATTAAGACTATCCAACTTTATTTTTTACTATCAGATGTCAATTTATCTTTCTTGATTTTGTCTTATATACATTTTTAAAAACACTTTGCTCCCTACAGTGAATCTTTTTAAGAAATATCCATCTTGAGGGGATGACAAATTACTTANTGATATTAAGACTATCCAACTTTATTTTTTACTATCAGATGTCAATTTATCTTTCTTGATTTTGTCTTATATACATTTTTAAAAACACTTTGCTCCCTACAGTGAATCTTTTTAAGAAATATCCATCTTGAGGGGATGACAAATTACTTAACAGGAGAATAAATAAGAAAGGCAAATTTTGGAATACTGGGTCAAGGAATTTATTGTTGGAAAAATACTTAACTTGTTTACCTAATGTTAATATTATAATATAGCTTAAGGAATCCTCCAAGCAAGAATACTGGAGTGCGTAGCCATTCCCTTCTCCAGGGGATCTTCCCAACCCAGAGATCCAACCCACATCTCCTGCATTGCAGGCAGATTCTTTACCAGCTGACGCCACCAGGGACGCCCAGTATAGCTTAGGATATAAAGCAAATTTAGATACTCCAAAGAAGTAACTACATATAACTGATGATTGTAGTTTAAAATATATTGTTAAATGCATTTAATAAATAAATAAATAAACTCCACACTATTGTGGGATTTTTTTTTAAACTTGATTACTTTTTATATGTAGAATTTTTCCTAAAATGGATACTTAAAGCATAAAATTATGCTTTGAGGGGATTTTAGACTCCACTATAGTACTCTATTCTTAAATCCTTGTTTGTATTATTCACATAAACTGTTTTCTCAGTATTTTTTTCTCATTCTATATACAATCACTAAGAGGAAGATATTTGGGTACTATTGGTTTAACCTAAAATGTACTGAATATTAATAAGCATAGCTTTACTTTGCAAAAACTGTTCATGGTCCCACCGTTGTCTAAGAGTAGCAGAAAAGAAAGAAAAAACACATATAAAGTAGAAAAATATTTGAACTTGACTGCTGTCTACGTCAGAGAAGGCAATGGCAACCCACTCTAGTATTCTTGCCTGGAAACTCCCAGGGACAGGGGAGCCTGGTAGGCTGCAGTCCATGGGGTCGCAGAGTCGGACACGACTGAAGGGACTTAGCAGCAGCAGCAGCTATCTATGTACTTATCAGGAAAAACTGCTTCTCTATGAGGCCAAAACAGCTCCATAACTTTTGTTTTTGAAAGCCTCTTCAAAAAAGCAGCTCTGGAATTTTTCAAATTCCTTTCAGTTTGGTTCAGGAAACTACCCATGGACAGGAGTCAGTAAGATATAGATGGTTAACAGTCTTGCTCTTAAGAAGATTCAGAGTCCAAAAGACTGTTCTATACATCTGTGTCTCTTTTGCTGTACTGAGAGGGAGGAGGGAGGGGGGTTCAGTATGGGGAACACGTGTACACCTGTGGCGGATTCATGCTGATGTATGGCAAAACCAATACAATATTGTAAAGTAATTAACCTCCAATTAAAATAATTAAATATATATATATATATTTTTTTTTTTTTTGAAAAGAAGATTCAGGTAAGTGGGTTGGGAGTACAAAGCAGTAAGCAGGTTAACCATACATTAGGAGAACTGTAGGAAAAAGCACAAAATGATGAAGTAATACAGAGGAAAGCAGTGAGTTAGGGATGCTTCTCAGCAGAAATTAACATCTGAGCTGGGTTTGAAGGACATTTAAATAAAAGAACCTGCCAAACTGATGGGATGGAGTAGGAGGTGTTTAAAACAAGGAGAGAGAATGACTAGCGTTAGAGTGGTATGGTGTTTTTCTGTTTTGTTTTTAAAGGAACTAGGAGTATTTATTTATTTAAAAAAATACTTTATTCTACTTTACAATACTGTATTGGTTTTGCCATACATTGACATGAGTCAGCCATAGGTGTACACGATCTCCCAATGCCGAAGCCCCCTCCCACCTCCCACCCCACATCATCTCCCCGGATCATCCCGTACACCAGCCCCANAATACTTTATTCTACTTTACAATACTGTATTGGTTTTGCCATACATTGACATGAATCAGCCACAGGTGTACACGATCTCCCAATGCCGAAGCCCCCTCCCACCTCCCACCCCACACCATCTCCCCGGATCATCCCGTACACCAGCCCCAAGCATCCTGTATCCTGTATTGAACATAGACTGGCACTTCATTTCTTATATGATAGTATAGGAACTAGGAGTATTTAACTACTGAGAAAAAAGTACGAAAGGAAAGTTCATTGAAAATAAGACAGAAAAATAATTACATGTGTTACCACGAAAGGCTATGGGTGTTATGCTAGGCAGCTTGGACTTGCCCTGGAGGTAATGAGGATCCACTAAAAATGGTAAATAGGGACATGACAGAGTCCATAGCCTCTGGAACCAAGAGAGAGGCCTTTGTCAAGGTTACACAGTAATAGGCTGATAAATTAGAGGATCATGAATTGGGAGTAATGTACAGAATCCAAAAATATTTAACAGATAAAGACAGAAGGGATTGATGATTGCTCACACATATAACGAAGACTGAAAAGGCAACGCTGTCTTTCAGATTTATGATTTGGGTGATTGGATGCATAATGATGGCAACAACCAAAGTAAGGAACAGAGGACAAAGTAAGGAATAGAAGAAAAGCTCAGGTTTGGAGGGCATGGAGAGCAACTCCAGTTTTGAATTCTTTAACTGTTCATTTATATTCAGAAGCAGGCATCTAATTGGCATACACACACACACACACACACACACACACACATGGAGAGCAACTCCAGTTTTGAATTCTTTAACTGTTCATTTATATTCAGAAGCAGGCATCTAATTGGCATACACACACACACACACACACACACACACACACATATGTATAGGGGGAGAAAGAGAAGGGGCATGCAGAATCTAATAAGGTCTAGATTTAAGAGATAAATCTAAGTGTTAAAATTGTTTTAAAGAATTGGAGTAGACAGGATAATAGTATTATAACTGTGCTTTCTTAGATGCTATGTTTATCTATTTGGTATCCCTTAATTACCTACAAGTGCAAGCTAGTAGCTAAAGATGTTTACATCTCCTGTATTCTGTAGCCCGTACTCTGAACCTCTTCCTTACATAACTCACATGCCCAGACAGTATTTCCCTTGCCCTGAATAAACTCAGGGCCATATACAGATGACAGGAGACAACTCCCCATGCCCAAAAAGTCCACCAGAATTCCTGAAACTAGCCAACCCTAAGTCATTTAGCTCATGAATAACCCAAATAAAACTCTATAATCTCCACACTCCTATCTCTCCGTCCTTGCAAAACCTGGGGCTTTGCTGTGTGACCCTGTACAGGGTAACAGGCCCTTTTCTGCTGGAAAATGTAAATAATACATTCTTACTTCAGAGGAAATTGTCTTTATGTTTGTCATCTAACTGATTAAAACAAATCCCAGGTATAAACCTTGAAACAAGCAGTCCATGAGAAGGTGAGAAGCAAGCAAGGGGCAAAATAGAAGCCTGGGAAACAGTGGCATCAGAACATCAAGGAATAGAGTTAACAAGAGAAGGATCCTGAGAGCTAGGCCTTATTAGTACCATCATTTTCGTATAAAGATACTGAACCACATCAGTTAAAACATGGACAGAAAAGATATCCACAGATTTGCAAAATGAAGTTATTGCTAATGACATTAACGAATGTTTCGTAGATATGGTAGAATTCAAATCCAGCTGAGAGATTATTTATGAATATCAGTTTTCCCTGCCGATCATTTCTTTCCCTGATAACTCATCAAAAGCTATGACTTCTGATTTTGAAGAACTTTCTCCATATAATTGTACTCTTGAGAACTCTAGGTAAGTGCACTATATATAATACATGCTCTCTCTATATTTAGAAACAGAATTTCTCAACTACAGTATGTTGATTAGAAAAAAGTATATGTATGTGCATTGAATCATAGACATTAAAAAAAAAAGCTTTGAGGTAGGGAAGAATTGAGTGAATGAGTAAATGATCACAAACATTAAAATCAAATTCAATAGAAATTGAAATTACATAAATGCACAGGTCTGGACAAAATTTAGCAATACAATTATACTTCCTAATTTTAGAGGGGGAAAATGAAATTTGAACAAGTTAACTTGTCTAAGGACCCACTCACTACCTTGTTCTGGTTATTTGTACAATGTTTCCCTTCACTACATGGCACATGGCCTTCAAATCATTTTCCATTAATTCTTTTATCTAGTTTGCTCCCCTTCATGAAAAATGCCTGACATTACACTATAATTATATGATATGATGGATTAGTTTTTAATATTCCATTTGACATAGATTCTTCTCTTCTTCAAGACAAAGAACAGTATCCTCTTTTTTTTTTTTTTTT